>JANIEX010000682.1:0-22760 GCA_027627405.1 Leucocoprinus birnbaumii
TTTATGTAATGCCTTGTTTCACTCCTATGGGGTCGTGAAAAAAAAAAATCAAGCTATCACTCTAGGAAGCACACCAACGTAGATAGAAAGTATATAAACTATTCTAGAGTGTTTCTACGCTGTCCGGTTAGCTTGAGAAAATGTAGTTTCACTTTGACTCGTTTTGATCATTCCCTGCCAAACCAAGTGATGGGAAGTGATGCCTCGCACTGTAGGAAACGCGAGCGGCGGGTGCCGGCAGAAGCCGAGGTCTAGACCGTGTCTAGGCCCAGCATCGACTCCTTCCAAAAAAGGTCGAGTTGAAGGATCGCCCGTGCGCTAGAAAAAGTGGTTTTGCTGCAAAGTGTGGAGGGACTAGAAAGTGGAGCCAGTGGAATAGAGAGGAAGTGCTTGGGGCGTTGCTGGACGCGTCGTGCGGGCGGGATTGGGCGGGAGAGCGTGAAATTGGAGGCGCGGGATCAGAAATATGAGCGTGGGAATGGATTGGAAGGGTGGGGTCTGGGCGGATGGAAGAGGCCAAGTATGTTTCTCCAACGGGTGTGTTAAAGGATGGATGGCAGCGGTCATCCACCGTCCAGATCCACCCACTTCCATCCACACTACGAGAACACAGCTACTCCGACGACTTCCTGGCCTCAGAATCACGACCAGTCTCAGCCACCCATGAGCCAGTCTAGAGATGCCTCGTCGTCCCACGATGACCCCATGCCTTCCACCTCCGATTTCGTCAAAAAGTTGTACAAGTGCGTGTACTTGCTTGTATTGGTTTGACGCGTGGGTTTACGGGTTTGCGTAGGATGCTGGAAGATCCAGCGTTCCAGGGCGTTGTGTCATGGGGACCGCAAGGCGACTGCTTCGTCGTGAAAGTACGTCGTTGGCAGCACATTTTCCGTATGCGTCTAATCGCGTCTCGTGTAGGACATGAATGAGTTCACGAAATCGATTTTACCGCGGATGTTCAAACACTCCAATTTCGCCTCTTTCGTCAGACAACTGAATAAATATGACTTTCATAAAGTCAAGAACACCGATGACAACCAGTTCGGCGAGCATGTATGTGTAATTCATCAACTACCGCTATGTTCCTCACTCACCTCTGTAAACAGAGCTGGACGTTCCGCCATCCAGATTTCCACGCGGACAGGCGTGATGCTCTAGAAAACATCAAGCGTAAAGTCCCCGCTCAGCGTAAAGCCCAACAAGCCGCAGCAGCAGCAGCAGCCGCGGCTCAAGCTCAAGTGCACGCTCAGCTAGCACTTCCACCCCTCGGTGCTTCATCCAGCTCATCCCTCCTCGCCGCAGCACCAACAAACCACACCTCTCCGCACATCCAAGCACAGAATCAGCTTCAAATCGAGCAGCTGCAAATGGAGGTGCGACGACTCAAAGAAGAGGGCGATGATCTCCGAGGGAGATTACGCCTGCTTGAGCGGAATTATGAGAGTGTACTGGTGGAAATGGTTGGCTTTCAACGAGGAATGGCGCAGCAAGATGGGTTGATGCAGAGTTTGATTTCATATTTCTTGGGGAACGAGAACGGGAACGGTAAGTGCTTTTAGCTTTCCTCGTCTTCGTGCTCCCCGTTCGAAGGACCTCCCGCTCTCCATTGCCCCATTAGCCCGGAATTTTCGGCTGCATTAGAGCCCCCCTTCTTGCCCTTTGTCTCTGCTTCTGCCTCGGCCTCTCCCTGGTTTCTTGCTTCCCACCATTGCTTTCCATTTCCATTTTGCTATAGCAATACCCGACTCCTGCGACATGCATATTATTTTTACCCCTTTTCACCACTCACTCACTCAACTTATTCCTATTTCTATCATTGCATTATTCTCAGAGACCTCGACTTCGCCCTCGGAACCGAGCGTCTCGGCTCTTCTGAATCTGCTTGTTCCTTTTCCTTTCTCTCTCGCTTTCTCTATGTTTGGATGGGTCGGGTTGTAATAATCGAGGTCTAGAACCTCTAGATTCCAGAAACGCACGCCAAGTGACTTCATCTGCTGTTCTTGGAGACAAGTATACCGTATACTGTTGGTTGACAACCGTGTTCCCTTGATGCATATACTCGGAGTTCAACGAAACAACACCTTATATGCGCTTTTATTACCTCCTTGCCGATTTCGATTTTTTCGATGGGCAGGGCCTAGACCTTTCTCGACCGGGCGCGAGCTTGTTATTGATGATGACAGCCGTCGTTGTTGGCTTGTCGCTCTGGAAACTCGTTCTTGTTTCCCTTGATGTTCCTATTTCGCATCTGGACTTTTGATTCTGGGTTTGGGGGACGAGACGGGGGCTAGAGCATTGATTAGACTTTTGTTTTGACTTTTCACGGTCTCGAGACTTGTTACTGACGTGATAATCTGTTTTTTTACATGGTACCCTTCNCCGCTTCCTTCGCTTTGGATGGATCTGGACTTTCTNCGNCGACTTCTCGCGATGTCGGAATGATGGCTCTCGTTCATGCGATTACTCGGTTCGGTNTCGTCACTTTTCGTGTCGTCGGATCGATTGTCGCATGATTATATGCGCACTCCGGAATCGACAAATCGNCAATCGCCAATCGCGGACTATCACGTCCCGAAAACTTGGTAATNNGCAAACTCAAAACAGGCGGTCCATCGAATCTTCTCAATCCACAATCAACACCATCAGCNTCCATCCTTCCATCCTCATCACTCTTCCCTCCTCCACAAAACGCACCATCATCATCACAACAACCTCAGAATTCNCTTTCACCACAACACCCTCTACCTGCTATCGCATCATCATCACAAAATGCCCAGTCACAATATTCTACTACGAGTGGCAGGGGTTACGATGCTTCGACGAGTATGCCTGCGATAGACGTAGGTCGAGCTTCGTTAATGCGCATGAGCGAATGTAGTCGACGNGTTAGCAATTGGTCTCCTGCACTTGGTGCGAGTGGCAGTGGTACCGGTGTTGCTGGCGACGTTTCTGGTTCCGGTGATGGTTGGAATGGTGCTTCTAGAGCAGCGGAATCTTCAGTTCATACTCAAGCGTTTGTTAATGGGAGTTTAGCCGGAATGTCGAGGAGTGAAGCTTTGATGAAGATTGAGGAGATATATAGAACTAGGGTTAATAGCGGTTCGCCTGCTCAGTCACAACAACAGCAGAGTGGGCAGTGGAGCTCATCGGCTTCAACTTCGAGGGTACAACAACCATCGGAAGGCTCGACTACAACTCGCGGGTATGGAACATCAGGGTCGTCCACTTCTTCTTATCCTACTGCAACTACCACGACGTCTGGTCAACAACAATCGCAGACTCCACAACGACCTCCNTCAGCGTCGTTTTGGAGCTTTACTGGNAGTTTGATGGACGATGAATCGTCNAAGGCGTTGGCTCATGAAGGGTTACAAGTTTATACTGTTGGGCANTTTATGCCTAAGANTATGGCCGANGAGGTGGCTGGCTCTTCATCGACCAATGCAGTCGCTGGNCCTACGACGACGAGTTGGAATTTCGATCCTTCGAATACTAGNTCTGCTACTTCGGGNGCCTCTGGGAGTACTTCGAGGATGTATACNTCCGGGNTGGCCTCGACGACTGAGTATGAGAGCATCTCAGGGAACGAGAGGGATGGGANTACTATGGGAGAGAGANGTGAGGNGAGGAGTGGTGAAGAGGAAGAGGNTATGGAGGGAGANGAGGATGAAGATGAGGATGAGGATGAAGAGAGGGTTATGCCTTCACCTGTTAACGCTGCTTTTGCGGGAAGNACGACTTTACCTTCTACNGCTGCATCATCCTCCAGTATGATTCTTCCACGAACGAATAGTNTTCGTTCGTCCTNGACGACGGCGAAAAGTAAATCATCTTCNCCAGCATTATCACGTCNATCACCCGAATCAGCTCGACGNAAATCCNGTCTAAGTACTGTCATCACTCGTTCGCGGNCTACCGNCACTAGTGGTGGTAGTGGTGGAGANGNGGAAGTGAAANTGGANGATAAGAAGAGTNTGAGAGTTCGAAGNTCGACGTTCGTNCCTGGATGGGCTGTTCCNCCAAGAGTNTTNCTNGTGGANGATGATNTNGTGAGNAGGAANTTGGGGAGTAAGTTTTTGCAGGTGTTCGGGTGTACGATTGATGTTGCTGTTGANGGAGTGAGNGCGGTGAATAAGATGAATNTGGAGAAGTATGATTTGGTGTTGATGGTGCGTTCTACCCATTTTTCGCCTTTTTAATCTGAAANTNTGNATGGCTGATGGTACGTGTTGCAGGATATTGTGATGCCAAAGTTGGATGGGATTTCTGCTACGTCGATGATTAGGCAGTTNGATCATTTGACGCCTATTATTTCGATGACGAGCAANTCGAAGCCGAGTGAGATTATGACTTANTATTCGTCTGGTGAGNTNCNGTTTGTTGGANNTTCGTANGCGAGACTGAAGAGGGCTTTNTAGGGATGAACGATATCTTGCCGAAACCGTTCACGAGATCTGGATTGTTTGAGATGTTGGAGGTGAGTTTCGAATACTNGTGATAGTCTGTTGAATGTATGCTGATCATCGTCGTGCGCTANTTAGAAACACCTCATGCACCTCAAGGCGATTCAAAAAATGAATCAAGTTCCAAGGTCGATTGGCGTCCCTCCATTATCGGATCCGCAATTTGAAGAAGCTCTGACGAGTGGTGCGGCTTCACTCGTATCTTCTTCCGCTTCGTCNTTCCGCTTCCAACCACAACANCGTCAGCAACAATCGCANTCTCAATCGAATTTACTTCCACCANCGCAGACTTCGAANGATTCTCCAGCAACTTCGACATCAGATGTCCAGTCACCGCAGTTAAACACNCTTGCTNCAGCAAGTGCTATGACATCGACTTATAATNCCAGCGGATCCGCAGGACCTTCAGCGTCCAGGTATAACAACACTACTACGTTCGGCTCAGACGATGAAGGACGAATTAATCCTCTTTCAGGGATGGGATTAACGGATGAGCAGTATAATATGATTTTGCAGAATATTGTGAATGGGGAGAGTTTTATGAGTGGGATGGATGGATCTTCTACTGGTGGTGGTAGTGGTGGTAATGGTTCGAGTTCGGCCGGGNTGGGGAGTGTTGGGAAGAGGGGGTATGAGGAGAGTGGGTTGATGGGACCTGGTGGTGCTGGGAGGGAGAAGAGGAGTCGGTTTGAGGTTGTTGAGGACTGAGTGGGTGAATGAGAATTGGCTGAGTGGTGTCTGATGTGGATCTTCTTTCGTGCCGTTAATGTTGGCATTTTTTTGGTGGTTTGGATTTTGCAGGAGTCCTTGCGATTTTTTGCCTCTTTAAGTCGTTTCCCCTTCACGTCTTATCTTTTCTTCATTGGAGTATCTCGTGTGCTCCTTGTTTTAGCCCTTGGAATCTTTGCGGTCCATCTCTTTTACCGGATCTATCCCTTTTAATTTGCGTTACTTCACCAAATATTTACCCTCATGCTATTCTTTTCTCTGGTACTCTCGTCGATTATGCTATCCTGTGACTCTTTTCTTGCTTTTGCTTTGACATCTTGGACTCGCGATTCTTTTTTCGAGTATTATGTTCACATGTATTTGTAGCTCATTGCTTTGCCTCCTCTCCACAGAAACACGACTACACCTCTCTTGTTATTTTCTGGTTCCACAAACTATCCCGATTGCGTGCTTTGTGATGACATTTGAACGACGGTATTGGAAATCGCTCTCCCTGAAATTCGATTCATCAAGCGTATGTCGAGCCTATTGGTTGAAGAGCTTCTCTGTGTCACGTCGAGTTTTTGAATCGGCGTTTATCCATAATCCAATGGCTATCTTGAGTCCGCTTCGGCAATCAGACTTGGTAGAATGGGTGTAGCATGCGGACGGAGCGTGCTAAGTGGGCCCGCTCGTCCTATTCAGATTGAACATAGACTATAATACATATTGGCTTCTGAAAATACACGAGTCTTCGAGTCCGAAGACAATAGTGAGATGGAGGTGAATCCGGGGAGATATGGCTTGCCTGTTATGCCCGCCACGTCTCACTTCACCGTGCTGTGTCCCCGTCCCCACCTCGGGTGGGATAGGAAGCCTCCAAGTCATCCGAGACGCCTGCGCGCGTGACTCCTGGAGGATGCCATTGACCTAGCGTAAACATGCTTTAAGCCCGATATACTATAAAGCTCCGAATCACTGAGTAAATCTGAGTTTTAAGATGCCGTTGCGGCTCGGGCCGACGGCCCGCACAGCACGAGTGGTTCGATCATCATCCGCTTACCGCAGACCGGATAACCGTCACGTCAGAAACGGTAAAAACGGGCAACATTCCCAGGCTGATGGGGGGCACCGTCCCAGTACCCCCTCGTCCTTATATGGTAACACTTCCTACCGCAGCCTCTCCCTCCCACCAGCGCCATGGTGCCTGCTCACCACGGTCCTAAATAAAACAATAAATTGATGTTATCAGGTTGTTTATGTTATCAGGTGGTGCCGTCTCACTACGGTCCCCCCCTAAGAAAGAAATCCGCGTGGTGTTACCTCACCACGCTCTCATGATAAGAGCTGCATGGCGTCACGTATCGGAGGACGTAGTGTGTGACCACCACGGTCCTTCCCAGCGAGACACTCAGACGTGGTGACACCTCACTACGCTCGTCAGTGCAAAACGGCTGCCAACGTGGTGAGGGTACACCATGCCTGTGATCATATGGCGTGGTGTGGTGTCACCATAACAGCTAAGGGAAGCGGAAACACAGAATGTAGTGAACTGTCACTACGCCTCCAATTGTGCGAGACTGGTGATCACGCACATAGTGACCACTCACCACGGACATGCACGAGAGAATTGCAGGTATGGTGTCTGCACACCAATCCCCGAGAAAGAAATACGGACGTGGTGATCTCTCACCACGTCCGTTCAATATGATACTGGGCTGTGGTGAGGCCTCACCACGCCCTCAAGAGAAAATCAGAGGGCATGGTGTGCAGACACCATTCCCCCAGGGAAGAAATGACGTAGTGAGGTATCACCACAGTCCTTTTCAACTTAATGCTAGGGCATGGTGAGGTCTCACTACACGCTCAGTTGTGCGAGACCGACGATCACGCACGTAATGAACATTGAACAGACTCATATGAGAGGGTTGGAGTGGATGGTGTGCAGGCACCACGGTCTCATTGGAGAGTGTTGGGAGGCATGGTGTCACGGTGTAGGTACCATGCCACCTGCCATTGCACTGGCTGATTGTGTGCATGCATGATGGTGAGAGCTCACCATGTGTCCGAGAGTCTGATCCGAGGTGGTGATCCGTCACTACACTCAATTACTTACTAGTACAGTAGGTAGTGAGAACTCACCACTTCGCGATCCCGAAGGCATGGTGCATTCTCACCATTGGAACGTTCAACCTATTTTTTTTGATTACTACTCGTATGCAGCAAATTCTATATACTCTAGATATTTTCTCTCCACCCTTGTCCAACCAATCTAATTGCCTCTCCATCTCTCGCATAAATTACTACATCCCCTTCCATAAAACGCAACCGAAATAATTTGTCTGCTTTGCTTTCAAGCTCGACTGAGTGGATCTCACAATGGCCCTGCACACCCAAGTGCTCAACTGCAGCATCACTATAATCACAGTGGATCGGTGGTTTAATGATGAACATGAGGAGCAGAAATAAGAACGTACATTCCTTGGTATACACCAGGCTTTGTACCCCTGACAATAACATACCAGCGAAGGTCCTGGTGATTTGCCGTGTTAACACCAACGGTGTTAGTGGGATCCGATTGTTCGACTCCTACGGTATCACTTTCTTCATCCTCAGACTTGATTGTGACTACATCTTCAACTGAGCTTGTGGAAGATCGTGAATTGCTTTCGGGCGAAACACCCAGGTGATAGCTTAAGCCATGATAGAGAGTCAGGGACAACAGCGCCCGGCTGAGCATAAGATGACGTACGGGACAGGAAGTCGCCTAAGTGGGCGACACTTACGCAATAGAGACAGGCGGCAAAACTCCGCACATGCATCAGCTATTGAATCAAAACCCTCAAACCGCGCGCCAGGCAAATCGCCAACCTGGCGTTCAACATCGAGCCTAGAACTCCTCCTCAGTCATACAAATCCATCTATTAATTCAATCACTTACCATGAGGTATAAACTGAGGGTTTGATGCCACAATATACTGCATATGCGGCATACCTAGCTTTCCCTGTCTCACGGTGATACTCATCTGGATCATTCATGAGAATATCTTTGACTAAACGAAGGTTAATAAATATAGATAGAACAATGAGAAAGCACAAGCCTTCTGGGGAAACACGTTCCGGAAGCTCATATTCACGCACGTAGTCTATTGAGAGAAGAATCAGGATCATTATGATATTCAAACCTCGAGACTGGATAAATGCACTTACCATCTACATCTTCAGAAATTATGTACGCAGCTGAACGACACGGTTGATGAAGCGGTGGCATGTTACCTAGAAGGTACAAATCTTTTAACTTTTCGACTTGATGCTCAAAGATAAGTAATCACCAGTTGCTGATTGCCGTATTGATTGATTCCCTCGGCATTCATCCCATAGGTTCGGCAGGGTGAAGGCTTGGACTTAGGCATGATGGTGGCCCCTCACCATTCTCTCTCGTGATCAATTAATATAATTCTTGCACACTTACACGGTAGTATCACTCTATATACCCTGAGCAGGTGGTAAATAATCACTGCACGTTCGTTCAAACTTTACCATGAGATAAGGAAAACAACAGCTCTGTTTCTACACAGGAAAGGATTAGTCTACTAATTATCTCCTTCATTCTGCTGAGCAGCCTTCCATTCTGCCAACCTTTCCTCCAAGATTGCAATCTGACTTTCTAACAAGTCTCCATACGTCTGCACCTCCCCTGAATCGCTTTTCCGGAAGAAATGGCCTGGCTTCAAACCGGTCCATGCCATAAAGGCGCGAGCGAAAAAGCTTCGTTCAAACGGCTTCAAGTGTTCATCTTGCATCGTCTCTTCGTTGCTGGTTGAGCTTGACTTCAGAATCGTCGTTTTGCGTAAGATCGCCTCAATGAGTACCTCATCCTCTTTACAGCCGCAATGGAGATGGCCAGGCCGGCGATTTGCTGCAGCGGTGCTTCCCTTACTTGCATTATGGACGAACGGAACCCCAGTGAAGAGACGCCACCCTCGGTCTTTGCCTTCGGCCTGATCATGAACGATTTTGTCCTTCTTCACATGTGCATGGTAGGCACACAAGATATTACCGTCGTCTGACGTCATGAGATGCAGGGCAGTTTCGCAACTCTCGAGCATCGCACGGCCCAGAATGGAAGCTTCCCATCGAATCAACTTACACCCATTGGTATGAATGATCCATCCCCTCTTGATGTGATCATCTAACTGCTCTGCCAGCTCAGCTACAAGTGTGTGATCAACAAGAGAGTTGAGATCGCTTGAGAATCAAGATGTCAACAACGTACCTGCACATGCATCTTTATCTTCTTCAGTGCAGTCAATAAACTTATCCACACTCGGGGCCTCCTCCTCTCGCTTATCGACTTTAAGGCGGTCAGTTGCACGGATGGTCGCTAACGGATCGGGGCCTAAGGAACCATGTGGGGGCTCAGGGTCGTCGAAATGGAATGGGCGATGGAAGTACGTGGGCTTTACCCTCTCCTCCCTTAGACTTTCCACCGATAAGCCGAGCGACCATGTCCTTGATATTTTGCAGCGAGCCTGAAGAGGAGGCGCCATTGCCGTTACCAGTTCGCGCCTTCTTCTTGGAGGTTGTTGAGCTGCTCGGTACATTCTGGGCTAGAGCCGAGCCCTTATTTGAGTCGGTGTCGGATTCGTGTTTTCTCTTCTTTTTTGACTCAGTCTTCGGCTTTGGCTTCTTCTTCGACTTTGAAAGGCCTGAGACGTCATTTTCGCCGAGGAGTCGAGGCAGATTGTCATTTGACATATTAGCGTCGACACCCATAACGCCTATGACCGCAGGGTGAGTAACGGATGTCATTCAAATACCGCTGCATGCATACCTTGATCCATACCAGGGGCCTTCGCCTTAGCCTTCTGGCGCTGCGCTGTACCGTCTATAACCTCATCTGGGACCACTTATGCGGCAGTCCTTGAGCAACCAATCTGTGCAAACACAAATAAAAATATGGTACCTTGTTCGAATGCCTCAGATTCAGACTCAAAACGCGTAGAGTTTTTCATAACCGTGTCTAAAACATTCGCTACATCAAACGTCAAAATTTCTAGGCAATAGTATGCAGTCGTATTTACCTTGATCGACGTCAATAAGCACTTCTTGAACACCACCCCTATTTTTGGCCTCAGAAATCTCGGCTGCTTGATCTGCTACAAACAGTCCGATGTTAGAATGGTCAAGACGTGCAATATACACTGAGGTTCACCTTGATCGGCACCAATGGGCATCGCTTGAACACCTCCATCCTTTTTGGTGTCAGAAACCTTCGGCTCCTCTTGAATTTGGGAGGCTGCATCCACTGGTGATCAACTTTATGGAATAGCAGAAGTACCAGTGCGAACTCACCAGGTTTGACTTCAAGAGACTTCGCCTTTTTAAAATCTCCCTGGCCCTCAACAACATTCCTCCCCCCAGCAGCGTCCAGACTCCTTCCTTCAACGTGAACTGGAGAGTCTTCATTTCGATTTCCCTCCTCCCCGGAAGCATTGCTCTTTTCAGCTTTAGAGACCTTTGAGTCGTCTTGAACATAGCCTGCTGAATTTGCTGGCGATCAAGTGCGCAGAGTCATAAAAGGTGTCAAGCACTTACCAGGCTCAGCCTTTTCTCCGTCTTGAATCTCTCCTCCTTCATGAGCCTGAGAGTCCTCCTGGTTCATCGGCTTGTCAACCCTGGCACCCTCCTCGTCACAAAGTATAGCTCCGTCACTGCCCAAAGTCGCCTTGTCTGACTTATCTCCACTATCGTTAGGATTGACTAGGATATTTACGAGTTAGGATTAGTAGCCTGGTTAACGAGACCTTACGCACCTTTGCTAGGGTTCTTGTCGCGGTTAGCAGTGTCCTGCTCCATGACTTCTCTTGGCGAGCTGAGCGCAGAAGGGTTGTCTTACAAGAAATTTGTTAGTTGAGCAATGTAGGACGGTATACAAAGTACACACCACGGTTTTTGTCCGCCTTGACATTAAGCTGCATCTTCTTCGGGGCCTTAATCGACATGCCCTGAAATAGATGTGCTAGGGTATGGTCAGAACGCGTGATGAGGCGTTAGAATATAAAAACCTCACCATAAGCCGGCACACTAAATTTGAGGCCTTTCAAGGTCTTCTTCGACTGAATGAGTTTGGTTTGTGCATTCTTGGCCTCATCCTTCAGAACCTTTTGCTTCTCCAAGATGTCGTGACATTTCTCGAAGGCCTCGTTGGCAGTTATACCTACAGTGAGGTCAGATATTAAGATTGGAACTGTATGAGTTGCTGGATCACCGTATGCAGCGGCCTGGTCCGCGTTGCCTAGATTCGAGGAAGAATCAGAACCACGACTTTGAAGGAGCAAAAAAAAAGATAGATACCATTTAACAATGCATTCAGCGTTATAGAAGCTGCATTGGCCTCATCACGGAGGGTTTCAGCCTCCTGGATAATTTGTTTATATTTATCAAGCCCCTCTTGTACGTCTTCCACGAAGTACCGGTGAGTTGCGAGTCGTGGTTGAAAAGGCTGAGGTGCTTACCTTGAGGTAACTCCTTCTGAGCTACACTTTCGCCAGCCTTGGCTGATACACTCTTCTTCTTTCTGGTCGTTCCTTGCATGAGAATGAGATGATAGCAGTTGAAGATCAATGGGCAGAGCGTGAGGAGACGTGAGCTGAGGCATATAAAGGGTCTCAGCTCAATGATGAATCGACTCCCTTATAGATGAGGCTGAACTAATCGGCTACCTTTATTCTCTCCCTGCTTTTTTCAACCTTCAGCCAAACCCGCAATCAATCCGATGAAGCGTCTCACCATTACTATACGCCTTCAACAACCTTGAACCGGCGCTCTCAAGCTCGAAACAGCCGTGCGTTTCATGCAACGTAAATCTTGGTATAGGAGATTGCGACGTGAGACTGTGCTGACTCTCTCATTTCGAAGGTGTGTAGGTGTCCGAATCGCGAAAACAGTTCGGAGCGGATATGTCAAGCATGCTGTGCGTCGCGGAAGTTAAGGTGCTGTTTCTAATTAAAACAAGTGATTTGTGATTCGGTGTCACTGTCACTGGATCATCTCAAAACTCCACTGTCACACTTACAGCTCTTCTATAATATTTCCCGCTTCAACCTATCTTGCTTGTGTTGGTTCTCCTAATCCACGCAATTCTCGGAAGTACAGATCACTGTGTTTTGAGATTAGGTCCTGTCGGTGGCCAAGCCCATGCTCCCTTAGATCATTGATCAGCAGAGTCTTGATTTCCCCATATGTCAACACCGGTTCCGAGTCCCCATAGGTCCCCATATCTCTGTGGTCAACTCAATCATTGATGGAAATGGTGGAGTCGTCGGCTACCCCTTTTGCCTGAATCATCTCTGTTTAGCTCCAAGAGATCCCGATCCCTGGTTTCCACTTTTGGGGTTCTATTTCTCGGTGGTCACTGAAGTAGGTGGTTAGGACCTCACGGGCTAACATCATGAAGCGTAAATCAGCCTTTTAGATGTCCTCTACCACAGTAGTGGAATGACTCGTGGGCCGGAGGGCTGAGCAATATTCGTTCTGAGTGGATAACAATGCGATGCGATCAATCGCACACAGAAGTAAGCAAGTATTTCGCTATATCCAACACAACAGCTTGGCCTCACAGTTTTTTCACTGTGATTTTCTCCTTTGAGTCTGACCCTCCCCCCCAACCAAAATGAAGGTCAGCCCTCAGAAGGCATCCAAGGCCAAAGCCAAAGTCATAGTGACACTGAAATCGAAATCGAAGGCCGGTCCGCAAAAATTGTCGAAACCAAGGCTGGACTGATCACCGCAAAAACCCAAACGAGATCGGTCCAAGAAAGGGCCAGACGGCCTCACGAAAGACGAGCGACATAATCGTTTTCACCGAAAGTACGCATCTCTTTTCGCCTTTCATTTATTCGAGCACAGCTAAGTCAAGTCCGAAGAAAGCCCAACAAGGGAGATAAGTCCGCTTCTGCGTCGAGAGGATCCAAGAACAGACCTGCCGGTGAAAGCTCGTACGTTAACTCAGACATAGTGCTTGAGGCAAGTCTTCTGATTAGCTACTCTTTCCATCAGCTTGAGTCCTCAAGAACCTCCTCTCGCCGCTCTGAACTTAGCAATCCCTGTCCCAAGCTACCCCATCGGAAATGGTATTTCTCAGTGCGAGACAGCTCGCTTCAGTATCCTGTATGCACAGGTCGTTCAATGGGTATCCAATTGGGGTGGCCTGGAAAATTGGCCCTTTGCCTTGCAAAAACAGTACGAAGAGGCCGTAGTCGCTGGCCCTTGGGAGACAGACAAGTGGTACGATGATATATGGAAGTACGCAGACGAGGGGCGTATGCTGCGTGCGGACTTTGCAGAATTGCATGGGACTCTACCGACCGCCCATTCAAAGGTGAAAGAGCTTTATCGCCAGGAGATAGAGGCCGTAGCCTCTCTTGTGAGGGGCATTACGATTATTGAAACTAGAGTTCCTCTATATGGAGACTCAGCTGTTGCAGTTCGGGCAAAACTCAGGCGTGAAATTGGAGAGCTTCCTTGTAGTGATCCTCCTAGCGATTCATCCGACTCTGACTTTTAATAGCATGTAGTAGTAGGAGTGTCAGTCGTAACAATGTCATAAATGTGCTGTTATTTATCCTAAGGTAGCGCTTGAGGTTCGAGGTCCATAATGCAGAAGGGACTCCCATTCAATACCCAATTGATAACCTGAAAGGGGCAGCAGCGTAGTCTTCGCTATGATATCCACGGCACACATTTGCAAGCCGTTGACGGTTGCTGGAAAATTAGTGATCGTTGAATCATTGGCCGTTGAGTAGTGCTCATTCATTGACATCGCCTTCAGCTAATATTGACCTTTAAGCTAGATTAGATTCCTAGCTGAGAATATGAGTGTTCCAAGATGACGCGTGTACGTAGATTCGGTTCAAAGAAGTGGTTGCAGCATCTATGACTACTAGTTGATGGATGGTCGCCAAACAAGTCGCCAATGGCCGTTTGCGGTCGCTGGTGATTATTTCGCCTCTGGCTTCACACAATTTATGGCTCGTATCTTTGAGTGGTTCGAGACGATATGTAGATGAACTCAATACATATCCTCTTGAATGTAAAGAAGTATTGTGGCGTCTCTGAATAAGAGATAACGGCTAGTTAACAATGGTCGTTTATGGTCGCTCGCTGATATGATAGTCGCTGGTGGCTGTTTCGATGTTTTCCCTCTATATTCGCTGTCTCCGAAATGGAAATAGCAATACTTAAGAGGGTAAAGCCAAAGGATACATAAGAGAGAATGTACCCAAATGGTTCATCGAGTGCCCATTTGCCTAGTTTTCAATGATTGCCCGTGGTCGCTGATGGTCGCTAATGGTCGCTGATGGTCATTTCTCCTATGTAAACGCTCTCTCCTCAATGAGTTTAAGAAATCCAAAACATGTAAGACAGGAATATACGAGATAAAGTGTTCCATTATGATTCATTCATCAATTTGAACGAATACTGCGCATGAGCTGAGTATAATGTCTTGACTTGCAAATGAGAACGCGATGATGCTGAACGGCACTTGCCATCATACCTACATGATTCGGAATTCCAGGCTAACACTCACTGGTAACTTCCTCCTCTTTTCATGCATTTGCGTCAGTTCAAGGTCGCCAATGCACAATTTAGCACAAATACAAATATGTTACTATAGACTATCAAATATACAATGAGCAGTTAACTGCGAGCTGGAGTCCACATTTAATGGTAGGTGTGCCGACTTGAAGCTCAGGAGCCACGGTTGATTTTCTCCATGACAACTTCAGGTTTCAATGGCACTTTGGTTGTACTTGGAGCTTGAGAGAAAGAGCCTAATGCCTATCACAAATATACTTCAAGCTAAGGGCACTGTTACAAGGGGGAGAATAAGACCAGTGCTCAACGACGTCCGTATTTAATGTACTCAGTGATCTATTATAACTCGTCACTTACGAGATAACTCATTGAGCTCTGGTGGTCAGCATAGAGGCGCAAACAACGAAGGCTGTCAAAGAAATGTTCATAATTTGAGCAAGACACTGTGGTAGAGAAATAGGGGCACACCGTGCCCAAAATTGGGTATCAGATTTGGGAATTCACAGAGGGACCCCGCATCTTCGTCAGCTGTATATCTCACTGCAGAATCTATGCTAGAATTCATGACAATTGGCGTTATCTCAGAAGAAATTGTTTTCACAATAAATCCTGATCTTGGATATGCCCCGAGTCAAAAGTCTTCACAAATGCCTCCAGGAAAACTAGGTGTAACAGCATCACCCATTAGCGTCAATCATTGTTCATTATCCCGTCCTATGCTACAATACAGGCATAGATCTATTGTGCTTGATGACCAGCCATCAAACGGTCAATGAGCTCTTGCTGCCTCTGGAGCTTTTTCTCTTGCTCCACAAGTTGTTTGCTTGCGTCATCCAATTTTGCCTGAGTCTCCTCAAGCTCCATATTCTTTTCAGTAACAGCAGCACGACGCGACTCAATCAAGGAACGCATGAGTTTTGAGACCTGAGCGTGAATCTGGTTGAGCTGACTAGCACCTTCACACTTGAGGCGTGGGGACACATAATGCATGAACGGATTGACCGCAGTCGTGTGCTGTGCAGCCAGATAGATCCAGCATCCGGTTTGATGAGCCAAAGCCTCGAGCTAAGTATTCAAGATCAATGAAACATGCACATAAGAAGTCATAAAACAGTTAGCGCCTTACACGAGCGACGATGAGGGGAAGGGCGCGACGGAAACGACGAGACATGAAACTTGATTTTGTGAGGGGCTTAGGGAGCGCCCTCGGGCGTTTAACATCTTCTAAGAAACATGGTGAGAAACGCGATGGCAGAAGAGGGACGAAATGCCCACCAAGGACATCATTGCCTCTCATGAGCCCAAGAATAAAACCATAATCCCCTTTCTCCTTGTCCTTTTGGCTCTTTTTCTTCTTCTTTGGCGCCTCTTCATCATCGTCCAAATCATCGGGGTCATCGCTACACCAGCCGTCCTCACCCTCACCCTCACCCTCAATAGATTGCACATTCTGAGCCTGAACGTTCTGGGCCTGAGGCGGCTGAGGAATCGATTGTGCGTTGCCCGGAGGAGCCTGGGACTGAGATGCTGGAGAGGCAACGGAAGCGTTACGCAAAAGGGGATCAATCAGATCGTCGCTAATCTATTTGTAGATGAGCTTTTTATTTATAGTAGGCAGTTGGATCAGGTACACACCGTATTGCCGCCCTGAACGTGCACGGCATTGTTTGGAGGAGATGCAATGACAGGGACAGGGACAGGGACAAAACTGCTCCGCAGTTGAGAGTCCTGGTTCTATTTGAATCAGTCATCAATGAAAAGACATACGGCAGAGAGTTCACTTACCATGTTATTAGTTTGAGGGACTTCCACTTGCGGAATAAGACTCGGATTCAATATGTTACGCAGCTGAGGGCCGACAATATCCACATCCTGAAAATCGGGATCAATGACACACATAAGTACACGAGATCAAGATTTGGCTCACCATGGGTACTTCGCCATTTACTTGCACACGGCCTACNTCAGGATTGTTGACGTTTATAGTATCCTGTTCNTATATAANATATCGTCAGCTGAATCAAACGTAACTCGAATGTACGTACTGTATTATCCCCGGTATTTTGGATATTTCCGACCAGTTGAAAGGACGTGCGNGGTTGAAGGACGGGGATAGTGATCTTGAGGGATGTAGTATTGGTCGTGTCTCCTAANGCAGATNCAGTTTTTTTGGACTGTATAATCTCAGTCAGCGGTCCCTTCAGGAAAGGAGAGGAGAAANAAAAGNCNTTTGATTTCTTTTTGCCCTCCCCATTGCCAACCTTCTTGACCNGATTAGACTGAGGATGANCCCTTTTCTTTTGGGACGCNGAAGTAGTTTTGCCATCTTCCTTGCCCTTGCGGGATTTACGAGCNNGAGCTTTTGCCATCTCAGTNGGNGAANGCAGAGACGATGGTGGANAGCCTCGAGAGNGTGAAAAATCACGATAAATTTGTGAGATTGTAATCGGTTCGCGATCATGTGAGCGGGAGGGCNGTTNGTGGTGTGTGTCCACCACNGTTTCCAGAGACATGTTCAGTGATCAAGTCACGGGTNGGACATTTGTCGACTCACCTCCATAACCTCCAATATGTACAACGAACTGTCGTTNGAGAACCTACCGTCCTCAGAGGACCCCTTCTCCCATGACTCCGAACCAGTGCTACCCGTCTTCTCCTCCACTGCAGCGGATCTAGAGGATGCGGTAATTGTCAGTCCAGTCAAAAATGGTCGAAGGAAGGACAAGCGAAAACGTGCAAAGCGTACTACNACAAAAAGAAAGCGGGATCAGGACAGCGGCAGTTGTCCTCCCTCTCCTTCAACTAAAATTCCTCNGTTTGTGACACNGTCNCTTAGCTTAAAGCGAACCATGNATGANTAAACAACAAAACAGCNGCGGAATTGANTCCACTGTNGCTGCNGAGATGGAAAACTGGGCACAAATCAATCACACTGTCAGCAGCAGGTAAATACCTTNTGAACTTGATTCNTATTCATACTCACCGGAGCGGNTGACNAAAACAGTNAAAACCAATATGCNGATGGAGGCCAACGTTCTGNAACTGCNANNNGTGACGACATTAANANAGANATGATGACNGATTGGTTAACCGANGNGCACGAACCGAATGGAGCATTCCCTGAAAATCAGATCGNATNGTCTGAGCCTGGATCAAATGACCAGGANTTTGGTGCATATCTGAATGCNACTCGGGCGGGATGTGCGGACCTGTGTCAAATATCGCGGGACGTGTGNGTTGTACAAGGGTGGAACTCAAGGTTGAAGGAATCCACGGTGNGTATTCGTGTNGNGTGTCACACGTTGCTTCTTGAGCGCCAATCATTATATGCAGTATCAATGGTATCATTTACATTTCGTCAAGACCGGAAACGAAATTCGCGTGGCCTGTCAATGCCCAGTGCGAGATTGTATGCACCAGAGATATATTCGAGAATTTTTTGAGGAAAGATTCAAATCATCTAACTTGGATGGTATATCCAGTTAGTGCACGGCAGCTTCCGTTCTTCCCTGATTGTAATCGCTGACATGTCAAATTCCACACATAGATCCTAAACTTGTGTTGTTCAACGAGAGAATGATCAACGAAGGAATATACAGATTTCATTTTTCGGTTGCTACAACTTCTTTAAACCCTGCAAACTGTGCCCTTGTTTTGTACAAGGGATCTGACACTGGAATTGGGGAATGGACATGCTCCAAGGACTCGAAGGTGCAGGTTCAGAGGAGCGGGTATTGCGAGCACATCAAGACGGCTTGCGCAGATCTGTATCGCAGGCTGGGAATTGACTCGACGGGCGAGTTACATCCCAGTTTAAATGATGCAGGTGCGCCACAGATAAATGAGGCAGGAGGCAGCCAAATCCTGAAAACCTTAATCTCTTTTAGATTCGGAGTCACCTGTACGAAAGTTTTCGGAAGAGCTTGCTGTATCGCACCTCCCAGTTCATGTACCAATGTGGGCATCAATATCATCGGACAGGATAGACTATGATCGTCCAGGACCTGTCCGTTTCCTTGAGTCGGGGACAGAATTCAAACTTCAAGCTTCCTCGAGCTGTCCATGCTCATCCGGAAATCGTACATTTTTCCGCCATTCCCAGCCTACGGTATTCGACCAGGCAACTGTGTTCACACTTTTCGACACCTTTCCCTGCACCCTGGAACTTCAACCCTGTCCAACATGCCCTTCTCAGCGTCGCCAATTCATTGGTCCCGACCTGCGAGAATATGGCATCTTTAATCTGAACAACTCAACCCTCGTCTCACACGACCTCCTAGACGATTATACAAATGCTTATACTTTGTCGGAAACCCCCTTTGACTCTTGGGTTGAGTCAGTCAATCGACGCTATGAGGTTCTTGGGAAGAGATTTATGGGAAAGGATCTCTTCCGATCCTGCTGGTTTGCATATGTTCGGCTTCAACAATTTACCAACGATTTTGCCTGTCCCGAGTGTGGCGACTACCCGGAGAATGTGATTTGGGACGGTGTCACACTCTCATTTGGCCGCAAACATCTGCTCGACTGCCTCTCACCACCCACTGTTATTATTGACGACGCTCCCCGCCGTCCCGACATCAAATATTTCCCAAAACAGCAGCTGTTCCCAGATCGAGATCTCCGGAAGCTGATCCGTCGAACCATCAAGATGGAACCATTAGATATCTTGCTCAAACAGTCGGCTAGTGAGCCAGCCTCACAAGCTAGCACTTCCGCACATAGGAAACAGGGTGCTAGACGTGCCCAAGGGCCAGAGGACATAGCCGATCGTCTGCGAGATCACTTCAATGCAATGGACGTCCTCATGGGAACATTGAGTGACATTAATCAAGGTTTAGCTACCTTATTCACAAGGCATTATGGAGCTACCGCATATAAGCTGGGGAAAGAAGTTCCAGATGTTATTCGTCGATTTTTTCATCAGGTTAGTGGGGCATAAATTACTATCATGCAGGGTCTGTATTGACATCTGAGATAGATCTCAGCAGAAGAATCAGTCATGCAGCTGATTAACCGGGAAGGAAACAAGGCACTCAAAGCCTTTTCCTTGAGTCCTTTGCCAGTGACTGCATCAAGTCTGATTGGGATCCCTCATGTTTACGAGCTCCTCAATTACGATCACTGTTTGCGTGCTTTGGATTCACACCATACAAATGATTCTGAGCTCTATTCACCTGAAATTATTGCGATCTGCACCTGGTTACATTCACGAGCAGATGAGGTACTCAGCCAACTGTTACAACAAGCGGTCCCGCTTGACCCTCTCAAGATTTCATCAAGACACAACAACTGGGAGCAGGTCAGATTTATTTCATATCCTTAACGGCATTTGCTCACAGTTGTTCTGTAGACAGGCTGCTACTACAGTATGCCCCAGATACGTGATCGGCCCTTTTATCTGAAGCTGATCCATGATCAGCAAAAAGATGATGGCGAGGATCGTGGTGGGAAGTGCTCGAAAGCAGCAAATGACATGGCACTCTGTGGGAAGTATTATGCCACCTATGGCCAGAAGCGCCTGACAGGGGGACTTATGGTTGTCTGGTGCTCCCACAGCATCAGCTATGGTTTCCACTGCATTCCTAAAAGTGAGGGTAGGAATGATGTGTTTTCAGCACTGGTAACTCGATGGCCCAAGGCACCAAAGCGGATTATTTATGATTTTGCTTGTGCCTTGGGACCCTACTGCCTTCTGCGAGAACCTGATTTCTTTGCAGATACTCACTTCATGATTGATAATTTTCATGCAAGGGATCACACAAAGTGTGCTCCAGCATGCTTTTCCTCAACCTACGCTACTATTGACCCCGCAGTCTCCGACATCAACACCAGTGCAGCTGAATGTGGAAATAGTACTATATTACGGATTCGGAAGGCAGTGAGCTACATGGGGCAGTCAAGGTCAATAATCTACACTAAGGTCTTTTTATCAATTTTAAATAGGATGAAAATCCGGGGTATGGAAAAGAGGTAGAAAGCATAAGCCGTCATTTCAGTAGGCTATCTGTGAATACAGTAAATATCTGAACAGTCACTGCCTGTCTACCACCATCCCCGAAATCCATTATTGAATTTCCCTATCAATATCACAGCAATTGTAAGAATTACCATAAAAACATTATTTGTGGCATAGTGAGACCTCACCACGACAGTACACATGGTCAGAGGTCATGGACGGCACGCCGAGCACTCATCACCCCCCCTCAAAACATGTATGTGGTAGAGCTCTGTCACCTATCTCAAGAAGACTGCGTAGATAGTAAGGTTTGCCGTGCCTCTTGAGATAACGCGCAGTGGTGATTTATCACCACTGGTCTCGAGATTGGTGGTGAGATATCACCACGACCCACGAGATGTGTGGGTAGATCATGGCTCTTGAGATGCGTTGATGGTGAGAATACACCCTGGTCCTCGAGATGTGTTGGTGGTAAAATATCACCACGAGCCTCAATAGGCGTTGGTAGTGAGATGTCACCACAAGCCTCAAGATTTGTGCATGGTGAGAGCACACCATGACCTTGAGACACGTCAGTTGTGAAGTATCGCCACAGCTCCCGAGATGTGTGGATGATGAGATATCACCACAGGCCTCAGGAGGCGTCAGTGGTGAAGTATCACCATGGCTCTCGAGATGAGATGTGGGGATGATTGGACGATGGTGAGATACCACCACGACCCTCGAGATGTGTCAGTGGTACTGCCACCGTGGCTCCCGAGATGCATGGATGGTGAGAGCACACCATAGTAACCCTCAGGACGCGTTGGTGGTGAGATATCACCACGACCCTCGAGATGCGTCAGTGGTGAAGTATCACCATAGCCCTCGAGATGCGTGGATGGTGAGATATCACCACAACCCTTGAGTTAGATACAAGGTGACGGATCACCATCCCGGATCAACTGTGAGTGGTGGTGTGGTGAGGGTAGACCATATCATCTAGAGACATGGTCCGCTTCCCTCAGCAGTAATGGTGAAACCGCACCACGCCATCCGGTCAGCCATTCATGCGGGCGTGGTGTACCCTCACCAACGTCGGCAGCCGAACGAGCGTAGTGAGGCGTCACCACGTCTGAGTGTCTTGCTGGGAAGGAGCGTGGTGGCCACACACTACGTCTTCTGGTATCATGAATGTAGCTCTTATCACGAGGACGTGGTGAGGTAACACCACGCTCATTTCTTTCTTAGAGGGGGGGCCGTGGTGAGACGGCACCACTTGATAACATCAATGAATATTCGATTAATTGATTTATTTACGACGGCGGTGAGCGGGCACCATGGCGTCGGTGGCAGGGAGGCTGCGAGTGGGTGGTGTTGCCATATAAGGACGAGGGGGTACTGGGCTGGTGCCCCCCATCAGCCTGGGAACGTTACCCGTTTTTACCGTTTCTGACGTGACGGTTATCCGCCTCGGTTCATGTTCAGTCAAGTTGACATGAGTTGATCCGCCTGGGGCAAAGTAAGGTCGGATGGCGTCTCCCTCCGTGAGTTTTGCGACTATCTGCAAATTACAGTTTATTGGGTCAGAAACTGCGCTCGGACAGGGTTTCTTGGTCAATAACTCACTCACCTGTAAGAATGCCGCAGGGTTGAACGCCTTGTCGTATTCCTCTCGATGAATGCATAGAAACTCGGTACCATTGATCACCCTTCCTAGCCCGGTTCTAGTAACACCGATAACAACGTTCTCCCTTGTGAGGGAAAGTTCCGGTATATCAACCAGTAGAGCCACGAAGAATTTGCGATAATCAATATCTGCAAGCTTTCGCAAAGAATCAACCGAAATATCCAATAGAAATTGTTCAAACCCAGGGTTATCATGAGACAGGCCCACAGTAACATTGCGGAAGGCGCGGAACAGGAAAAACGAGTCAACAAACTCACTCCCCTGTGGCCAAGGGAGGGCGAGGGAAGATTTGGGTACGTGAGGTGCTCGCACGAGTTCTGAGCTTGGATAAGTATACAATCTATTGCATATTAGGCAAAGG
>JANIEX010000683.1:0-22741 GCA_027627405.1 Leucocoprinus birnbaumii
AGTGATCTCGATAGTGATCTAGCTAAGATCGCATTATAGTTCGGTAGTAGTGTGCAGCTGAGTATAGGAAGAAGTCCTTGGAGTTAACCGTCCACCACAACACACGACTCATACAACGACCCCTCTTGCCTCGCCAAAGAACCCACACAAGAGAGCTTCTCCTTCTACGACGCTTGTAGTGCATTTGAGTAGTCGGAGATAGGCGCCCCCTAGTCTTCTCTACTAGGCGACCGCTGATAAGCCCATAACATATACCCCAACCGCCACTGCTAAGTCTTGATGTTATACTATAGCTGTAGCTACTCTGATCTGGCTGTCTCCAGAGAGCTCATGAGATAACTTCGCAATTGGAATTGTGTCTTTCTATAATGTGAGATCTTCAATATGAAGTACTCGAGAGTGGATGATTAGGTGCGATATTGTATTATTTCGCATAAATACATGGCCAAAATGTTTTGTGTTGTCACAGTGTGAAGCAGAGCATGGTTAAGGATGCTCAGGGCCTCATCAAGAGTGCTTGAGTTGGATTGAAAGGAGACTATAAGCAGGGTCATTGGGCCTTTAGCAAAATGTGTGTGTTGGGAAATGACTGCACAGCCAGTGGCGATCTCTCCCAATAAGTTAAAAAGTTTATCCACAATTAAAAGGGGGGTGATGCTACCCTCAGGGCTGGCCTGATGGGTGTGATGTGATTAGTGTGAGGTGTTTGGTAAGGTATAGGGTTGGCCTAGTGCAGGAGTGACAAATTCCCACAGCTGGTGGTGGTGGTAAAAGATCAAGAAGTGTCGTATGGCAATAACCTTGCTTGTCTGCTGTATAGAGCAAGCAATACTGGTTGTGTATTCATTTTTAAACATTAGATGATGTCTCTCCTCCACCACTTGTTGCCAAGTGACCAAAGGTCACTCGCTCTCTGTGGCTCTGGAGAGTTTGTTGAGTTTTAAAGGCTCCAAGGCACTTGGAAAAGGTAGTGGCCTTTGGAAGGAAATAGAGATCTCCAGAAAGGAGAACCATGTGACATATCGAGCTTCAAGCTTCAAGAGCCGTAGTGAGATGACTTTACAATTCAAAGTTGACATTGGCTTATCTGCTGGAGCAGCGCTGCCTGGCCAATTAGACCTGAGGCTGTGCTGAGCAGGATCAAGTTTGTATTTATTTGTGATTGACATTGGCTTGGCAAATTAGACCTAAGCGACTGGGACCAGATTTGTACTTGTTTGCAATTGACATGGTCTTGGTGAATTAGACCTGTATTGACTGGATAGAAAGTTTGTACATATTTGGTTCTGACACTTTGGTGATGTTTATTCCTGACATGTTATTATAACTGGCAGTGACCTTGACAAGCAAGGTGATCTATTGTTCACTTAGTGAGCATTCTCCTTCTGTTTGTCAAGCCTTTTGATTATAATAAGGACTTTGGGGAATTTCACGGCATGAAACAAAACATTGTACTCTTATATGCATCTAATTTGAGGTTATTAAGCTACTGCTCATCTCTTTCTCTTGTAAAAAAACATATTCCGTCAAGTTGATCAGTGATTTAGTTTTGTGCAAGTAAATTGCAGGTATACCTTTGGTGTGCTAACTAAATCCTTTGATATCTTGCAGAAATTGAAAATGCCTAGTGAGAATTCTTTGGGTCTCAGACTAGGCAGCATGGTACTGAACCCCCCCCATAGACATTTCATCATTCTCCATGATTTTTTATTGACAGGATGAAATAACACTGGGCAGCTCAGTGTTTGTCACAGTTGCCACTGGTGATTGGGAAATTTGACTGGTTCTATTTTTGAATAGGGCATTCATTTTCCTGAGGTTGCTACAATCACAACCCCTACCTACTCCTACTCAGTAGCCAGAACATTGAATCTAGCAAACAGAAGCTACTTGGTATTTGCTCCATGCCCTGATCTCATATCTGGCACTCACACCTCAATCATCGTCCTCATTCTGACTTCTAACCCTCTCTCAGGATCTCAGATGTCATCACTCAACAATGCGTGTGTCTAACTCTGAGGTCCTTATAATCTGTTCTTTACTAGCTGTATTGCTCCACAGCTTCTCCTCTTCAATACTATGTCAAGACCTGATCTAAATCACGACCATAAATTTATTGCAGCTAATTCTCTGCCAACATCTCCTCATTGCACCCTAACCTATGATGATGTCCCTCCTTCATTCAAATTGCCCCAGTTTGCTATCATATATTGGTGTGTCAGAAAGCTGAAAGTGAAGTCAAGCTACTTGCCATCTAGGTTTTTACATTTGCCCAATGTGTTTAAGTTTTCTAGTTGGGGCAAAATGCAACGAATTTCCCTTTCAGAGGAAGACAAGGCCACTGGGGATTCTAGTATAGAATTTGTAAAAAATGAAAGAGTGCTCAGACAATTCACTGCCAGCCCAGTTGCTGGGAATGCCGTCTTTGGGAGCATGTTTTACATGCTTCCACCAGTTGCTGCAGCAGGAGGCATAGTGTGAGTTTATTGACTATGAACTAAACTGAATCTAACTTTCATATAGCTCTCCTATCTCTCTGACTGTTGCAACACTTATATTATTCCTTTGGAGACCAATCATGGAAGAGTTAGCAGAAGCTCTACCCATCTGTGGAGGACCATATACATACTTGTGAGTATATCTGATATGAGGACACATATGAAGGCTCAAGTAGACTTTATTTAGTCTCAATGTTTCTTCCAAATCACATGCTCTTATTTCTGCTGCACTTTTGTTACTTGGACTTTGTGTCAACTTTGGTTGTATCAGCTGCTACTGCATCAGCTTATCTTGCTGGGGAAGTTACACTTCTTTTCCTGACATGGGTCAGTGCAACTGTAGTGATTGTAATATTTGTCTGCATCAGTCTTTCTGGGACATGTGATAGCGCAAAGTTTGCCTTGTCTGTTCTCTCATTTCATGTATGTGTTGCCTTGGCTTTGAGGATGGCCTGTGTTCTGACCTTCTTACTAGGTCTTTGCCATGGCTATCCTTATAATTGCCTTGGTGACTCACTGGGGTCATATTGGAAACACCTGCCTCTGGGAGAACTGGAACCTCAGTTTATCTAGAGATGACACAAGGTGCACTCAAATCCTTAAGCAGATCTATTATGGTTTCAGCCTCAGCATGCTTGGGTTGACTGGTTTTGAATGTTAGCCCGCTTTTTGCTTTCTTCTTCTAGACCTCATCCTGAAGAGCTTTCAGGTTGCCCAGCTTATGTTGCATGCATTTGTGATAATCAGTTTCCAAAAGTCTTGCAGAATCTACACCTCCCAGAAATTGCCTTCAGTAGCATAATTATGCTTCTAGTCCTTGCAATTGTCCCACTGGACACTGTCTTATCAGGAGCTAATGTATTAAGTGCTCTCAGTCTTTTGGTGAGCCAAATCTGGGTTTCTGTTACCATTTTGCTGCATGAAGGTGGCAGGGTGCTAGTTCCAAGTGTTGGTTGTCATAGACGCTGTCATTGTCTTATGTGGTGGAGTGCTGACAGGTATGGTCTCTGTATCAGTGTCCATTATTTGATAAAAGGGTAACTCAACACTTGTCTACAGGCATCTTGGCATCTTGTGAACTCTTTGGACAACTCACACAAGATAGAGCACTGCCTGCTATATTCTTCAAACATTTTTCAATCTCAGGAGCTCCTTATGTCTCAATTCTTTCATTCACAGCATTCTGTGCCTTGCTATATGCAAGCACTGGTGGAAGTTTAGCAGTTGTTTCTCTAATGTAAGCCCAATCTCCTCACCTTCTGCTGATCAGAGATTGAGTTTATTTCCACAGGCTTTCCATGGTCTAGTTGACTGTGATGACTCAGTTTCCTGCTGCATTACTCTTATTTGAAGTACAACTGTGGTTGGCTAAAGTGCATCAGGGAAACACCCCTATTTACAATTTTCTCCGCTATATTGATCATGTGCATGGCTGCTGCAGGTAACATCACCATCAATCCCAAAATTTTTGGGTATGCCCATTCCAGCTTTGTTGGTCAGTGCCTGTGACTGACATTTCTGCCATAGCTATTTCTCAGCATACTTTATTGGCATAACCACCATCTTCTTTATCACACAAAACAAATCTAAGATCCTATGAGTACTTGTGATGGGCAAAAGTGATGATAATTATGTAATCAATCAAATGTTTTGCTCCTTGCAAATCTTGTCTCTCACTTTTCACAATGTCGACAGGGTCACTTTAAAATATATAAGACATTGGTATATGTAGCTTATATGACAGGGTTGTTACAACTTGTGCTTTGCATCGTGGACGGAGTCTGCTAAGCATCTGATAAGCTTACAATTTTGTTATTCACCATTGCAACAAGTGCTCAACCCTGCAGATCATTCTTCTTTTCCATTAGATTAGCCATCTGGTGTTCTTTCTTAGTTGCCAATCAGTCATGATCACACTATTTTGGGANNACACATTCTGTTCTAGGCTCTGATCCATCNGNTNGGNTAATCTGTTCCCCATTTGGCCTTTGATCTGGGTCCGCTTAGATTTCCACATGGGCGCTTTTCCCGAACTACTCCTTCCAGCGTCCATCCCACTCATACCACCTCAGTCTGACGTCATATCCTATCCATTTCTGGTCCTGCAGCATGGACATGCACCACAGTATTATTCCGACCTTTCTACTCGACCGTTATCTATTGTTTCAGATCTTAACCAAATTGATCATTTACTTCTCTCCAACTTATTTGTTTATTAGATATATTCTTCGTTCAACTCCTAGTCCACATCTTGACCAAACTGACGACTAGCAGTCATGTTAACTACTTTCTCTTGTAGTCAGTATTTAAGCCACCTGTACTGCAGCTGGTACTTCAGTCTGATAATCAACTTAGTTCTGACTTATTCCATCTGGTCCAATTCTCATCTCATTCGACCCTGGTTCTTCCAGTCTTTGTTTGTCCTCTGTTCTCTTCCCGTCTCTACAATTGTTGGTCCAATCCTGTTTGATTATTTGTTCGAATATCATTCGGTCCTTACTTCGTCCATCATCGTATTTTTGAACTTGTACACCGTCCATGTCCCGTTTGCTATTCCGTCTGACTCATACCTTTGGACTTTGCACACCGTCCGTGTCTGGTTCAAAGTTCGTCCATCCATCCAGTCTTTTGTTGCGTCCTCAAGTGAGGTCCTATTGGTACTCTGAGGGGCACAGCACATAAGCTGAAGCCAAGACCTCGTCCACACACATCCAGTTCTGGTCTGGTATCCATCTGCACTTCATTTATATTACTATATCCATCTGTCTACTACAAACTTAACAGTAAATCTCAAATGGCAATAAAGTGTGTCTAGGTGTTGCTTCACATAAGCATTGAGCTTGGGTGCCCAGAGTTCTATTGAGGCTATGAGCAATTCTATGTTAGATAGATGACTGCAGGAGATGAGATGAAAACATACAAGCAATAAAACCTGCAATCTGGTTCATGGCTTTTGAATGTAGTAAGTCGTCAACCATCTCTTGGTGGTCTTCCAAGAGGACATGGTTTACAGGCTCTTCCATGCCATTTGCATAAGCAACTCCAGCCTCAATAGCAGGATAGAATCCTCATTTGTGCTTCCTCTGATCAGCTTTGAAATCAACAAGGCGATGATCCCTTGACATCATCTTGTACAGCTTGCTACAAGACTTGAGGTAGCTTCAATCCTTGCAAGGCCACCCAGCAAGAACAAGAAAGACCTGCTTCTTGCTATCAAGAAAGGGCATTGGATCTTTGCCTAAGATGAATAAGCACTAGTGCTAAACAGCTAGGTTTGCAACTCACCATTCCAGATCACAACTTTATAACCTTGCACTATATAGAAGCCAGCTCCTGGGAGCTGCCTTGTTCTTTCAACCTCCTCCTGTTTCTCTTGCTCCTGTTATAGTGACCCCAGCCCGGTCCTAAGTTGGGGCGTTATGTATCCGCAGATCGTAACAAAGAGACTCCTTCTCGGTTAACACTGAAGTGCTACTCCAAGTTGAAGTCCAAGCGCTAAGACCGAAGTCGTTGTGCAAGCTCAAACACAAAGTAAGATTAACTAAGCAAAGTGAACACCAAGTCTTACAACTAGATAGTTTGCTTAGGTTCGAAGCTTCAACTTAGTAATTAGATAAAACTCTGTTGAGTCTCACCTAACCAAGTAGAAATGTTGTTCTACCTTGGTGAGGTTTGACGGTTTATATACTACAGTACATGTTATAATAATAACTAAAGGTACAAGTCATGAGATCAGAAGAAGAGAAGTTAGGAACTTTGGAAGTTGAGAAGTATAGTGGCTATGTAAGAAGCGGTGGCTATATGACTTCTAAACTTCTACTTCTAACTATAAATAGATAGACATTCTCAGGATGTCATAAGTTCTAATTATATGCCAAGTGACAACGAACTCTAATTTGTAAATAGAACTAGTGTTCTAGAATGTTCTAAGATGAAAGTGAACATGTACAAGTAGTATAAATTGAAATTAAATTGAAAAGAATAATAAATTCAAAACTATAATAGAAAAGAATATTTAAATCAAATTAAATATTCAATTTCATAACAGCTCCCTTCTCATTGCCATTGATGGATTCTGCTCTCCTGTCACATACCTCTCCCTCAGAGGTACCCTCTGTGATTGCTTCTCTACAACCTCATCTTCAGAGCTACTTGCCACCTCAACAGACAAGGAAGGAACAGGCATTGGGGATCCACCATCATCCAAAGAAGAGGCTGTTTTGGGGCAAGACAGGACTGCAGATGCACCAGCAGATGTTCCATCAAAATTAATCTCAACTGGTCTGTAAACACCAACCTCGCCATAGAATGGCAGAGGAGTCAGTTCACGGTAGCGAGTAGGACTTGCATTGTCTTCACAGTCTGCAAAACTTGGGTCACCCAGGTCAAAAGTTGTTTCCTCATTGAAAACACCCTTGGTTGTTTCTCCCTGTCCCAGTGTTCTCTTCTCCTTCTGCCTCTTACAGTTTTCCTTCCTCTTTCTTCCTTTTCTTCTTCTGCATCCTCTGTCTATCTTTTCTCTTTCCTGAGCTTTTTCTCCAAAAGGCTTGGAGGTATGTCATGAGCAGTGGATAGAGGAGCAAGAGATGACTGAGGTAAACTGCTGTGGCCCCAGTCAGAATCCCAGGCACTGTGATCGCTGCTTATCATGGTTGACATAGCCCTAGAGGTTGGGCTCTGATCAGTGCAAGACCGAGGGCTGCTTCCACCAACATATCCTCCAAATTGATACCCTAACTGGTTGCAATCCACACCTGTCTCAGTAACCATTACCCCCCCAATGTTATTATGTCTCATCTTGGGACTAGCCATATATCCCTCCTCCAGGTGTTATTTCTGGATCTGTTTCCTGTAACAAGCATGATTGGGTCTAAGAAGTGCAGGAAGTTTTTCAGGTTTTGTTGATGTGGTTTCAAGTTCATTGTTGATGTATTGATGTATAACAGAATCAGCCCCAAGTGGATTGATCATCTATACTCTTGGGGAATCCTCACTCTCAATTACCTGTTCTACAAAGAATTGTTACCTATTGAGCAAATCCTTGAGATTGATAACAAGTGCATTGAACAGCTCACATGTTTTGGCATATCCAACCTTTGCCCACAGTTACCACAAGGGTGGAGACACCCCACCAAGGACGATCTTCTACAGATACACCTCTCATTTGAGCTCTTGCACTCTCACTCTTGCCAGGACTCAAGAAAAGCACCTTATTGGGTTAAGGCAGGAATTGCATTCCCATTCCATGACCTCTCCCATTGTTGTACTACTGCAATCCCCTCATCCACTGATAGTATCCCAATGGATATAACCACTGATCAAATTCCTGCTGATAAAACCACTTCAACAAACTGGGCTAACAAGGTTGAGGCTCACCTTGAATCCATGCAGCCACAGGACAAGACACTGCAAGCCCACATGTCTACTGCACCACCCACTGATAGGCCTGACTCACCCACTAAAGCAACCCCCACTGGATTGCTATCTCTCACTGTGTTGAAAAAATGACTCATTCAACCTCTTCCCTTTTATATGCCAACTCTCAACTATGCTTTCATTCCATTGCTTGAGCTATGAGACCCCAATGCATGGTCTGAAAGGGGGGGTAATGTAGCAGAGTATGTTTGTTAATGTTTATACTATGCTGTATCTGCCTCCCTTGTAGTCACACTGTCACACATCTTACTCTTTCATCTCAGCACAGAAACTGTGCAGATTCATTCTGACTGAACTTGTAAGAACAACTTGTAACACTGATGTGTTTCAAACGTGCTGGAGGTGGTTGAAGTCGACTTTAAACATGTGATTCTCTGAGTGTTGAGTCTGGTGATCTTATTAGTCTAGTTTCAAGCAAGACATTCTAGACTTACAGTGAATACAAAGTACTTGGGCTCAGACCAACAAGTAGGATCTTCATGGGGCTTCCACTTGGAAACTTGTCAGTAAAAGGGAGGGAGTAGCTGGTCAGGAAGATCCAAATCCATAGCAATGAAGGGAGTTAGTAGGGAAGTATAATGAGACTTGGTGCTAAAAGTCTCCTTTTGAGCATAGCATGGGTGCTCACTGGCCTTGTTGGCATCTATTAGAAGCTGCCCTTTGCCACAACACCTCATGTATTTCCTGACCTCCCTGAAGACCACACATGGTCTCCCAGCATTCATGCCTCATTTGACAAGTTGTATGACATTTACTGCCGCACTATCTGAGTTGCTCACAAGGCTACTGTCAACCATTCCCATGTGTTGCACTACCAGAGATTAATTCAAAACAATGCAGTCAATTTATTACAGGCACTGTTTGAATGCAAAGAAAGGGATGATGCTCTACAGACCTGGATTGATGTTGTGGCAGAGGTGTTAGATGACATTGTGATGGCACAAAACATTTTGACCAAGTAGGCATGTGAAATAAAGCAATATCGCACTTAACCACCCACTCTCAAGTACTCCATATCAAAGAACCTGCACTATAGAAAGACATAATTCCAATTGCAAAGTCATCTTGTGAACTCCCTCGAGGCAGCTAGATCAGAGTAGCTACAGCTACAGTTGGGATGTATAACTTATGACTAGTAGCAATCTCATCCTTTTAGTAATGGGCTATGATCTGTTGTCATCACAGTTGATTGAAGTGTCATCACAGAATGCAGTAGCAAGTGCGACTCTGATCTGGTATTACCATCTATAGTGATTCCCATCAGCAACATCAGTTTGTTCTCTTCAGTTTGCAACATCCAGAAAAGATCATGTTCACAATTGCAGATCTCAGTATATCAGCTATAGATGTCTGTTTGACTCAGCAGAGCTTGCTATATGTTCCTCTCAAATATCACAGATAGCAGTCAGGTAGCCACTGGTATATCTATAACCGGGCTGCACACTAGCTAGATCAACCAAGTTAGCAATGCCACTGAACCAGGATTTATCAGCCAAGCTATTGCTCATCAGTAAACATGTGCTCGAGCTCTATAGACTCCATTACCTATCACCAGACCAGTCATTGAGAAAGTGCTCACGCATTTTGAGAAATCAAATGCTAGACAACAGACTATTCCTAATTGGCCAATACCCTAATACTTACAAATCTATCTCAGTATTATTGTAGAATTTCTCCTTTGTATTTCTCCATTTTTCCGTCTCTCAAATGATATAAAAACCCATTTCAAGAGTGTGGTCTAGCAAGGAACCTCACCTGCTAAGGCTACACTTAGAGATTGTACCAACAAAATCTGAGTGTGTAGTAAGAAGCGACTTGAGCATCCTTTTGGTCTTAGACCAACTTCAGAGAATAAAACACTTTNGNNAAACCAGCAGTAGCTTCAGGTTCATACAAGTCCAGAAGTGTAAAGTGATCTTGAAAAGATCTACAGTCATAGTATTGCAGCTAGTATCTCAAAGACTATAGAGTCAAGGTGCTAGTCAGTGCTAGTCTAGTGTGATAGTGTTGGTAGTCTCAAGAAGCAAACTTGTGAAACCAATCTATTACCTTCATATTTCTAGAGGGATTTGTAGTTGTGCTTGCAACATAATATGGATCTTAAGTCAGCTCAGTTGTAGTGTGTGTCTGTTCTCTACTGCAGAAACATCGTCTCTCGAGAATGCATTCTTGATATCCTGCATTATCTATTACATTTCCCCTTCTTGTGAAATACCTTTATATTGATTTACCTCCCCATGCACTCATTCGGTCACAGAATTGTGATTGGCACCAGTCCCCTATCACTACATGTGCTATCTATTACATTTCTGCCCCCACAACACAATTGATTGAACATTGAAAGATGTTCTCATCTGATGCGGAAAAAGAGGTGGTTGTTAACCCATTTTGAGATGGGGCCCATTCCATCTGCTCTAATGAATTGAATCCCACCATCTGCTACATGACTGTAGACACCAGTGACAGATGCCAAGCCAAATGCATCTCTGGTTCTTCATATGCTGTGAACATGGATGATAACTACATACAGTCAGTAATTGTACATGGTACAAGGACATGGAAGCACTTACATCCTCAGTGCAGAAAGACAACTGAGGAATGTAAGTTGTACATGGATGTATATACAATCAACAAAGTCATGTGATGAGTGATCGAAGCTTAAGTCCAACACTGGTGTCAATTACGAAGTGGTCATCACCTGGAAGATAGACTACTAAACCTGGCCATTGGTCTTTGGCCAAAGGAATTGTCTGGTAGGCTTCCTTGATGTCACATGTGGCTGCTTCTGAGCCAGGGGGAAGAGAGGTGATGATGAGCAAAACTGTGTTAAATGTTCCCCAAAAGCAAGGGTAATTGCTTGGATCAATGTGTGAGTTTATCAATGTGATCCCTGGTGCTGATTTATGTGGGTGAGAGAAATTCTGAATCAGATGAAACTTTCCTGGTTTCCCTGGTTTGGGGATTATATTCAGCAGTGATGTTTGAATGGGACCCAACTGATCCTCCCTTCTTGCAAAATACCTTTATATTGATTTACCTCCCCATGCACTTGTTTGGTCACAGAATTGTGATTGAGACCAGTCCTCTATCACTACACATACTATCTATTATGTTTCTGCCCCCACAGTGCAGGGTGAAGTTGGATGTTCTTGCAGATCTGGACAGAAAGTGGTACTGTTCAAGGCCCAGTCAAGCAATGGATTGTGGTGGGTGAGCCAGTTGTGACCAAGAACCAGAGTGCAAGTAGAATCCAACCAGGTCACATAGAAGTCAACAGACATAGATTCACCAGATTTAAATGATATAGGCAGAGTTACAGATTGTGAAATATAAGCATTTGAGGTACTGTCAAAGAGTTGAAGCTCCACAGGAGCTATAGAAATAGTAGGAAGTGAAATATCATTGACAAGAGAGGAATCAACAAAGCAATGGGTTGAATCACTGTCCACAAACATTTGGACAGAGTTATCGGACAAAACAAGCAGAGAATTCAAAGAAAAATAAGAGGAAGAAATTGATAAATGGAGAGCATGGGGGTGTTAAGCGGAGTTTATGCTCAGAAACGACAGAAAGATCAGATTGGTTAGTGACGGGATAGACACAGAAAAGGATGAGAATAATTATCTGGACGTAGCCGATATATCTGTCGGAAAGGGGTGGGTCTTGGCCTCAGCTTATGTGCTGTGCCACTACTGCTGTTTGTGACCTGAACTTGGAAAAGTTGGATAACGATAGGAAGATGGATGCGACGGAAAATAGGAATAAGAGGAGTTATAGGAGAAGTAAGCGCAATGGCTTAGTCGATTATCAAACTGAGGTTTTACAGCGTAAACTACCAACTTATATAGGAAAGCAAATAGCTATGGTAAGCACAGAAAGGGACAAAAGATATAATAAGATAATTGTCTGTAAGATGAAATCGGAAATGTCAGGGAACTGTTGCACAGCGATGTAGAACAAGATGTCAGATGGAAGAATAGTGTTACTAGGAAATACGGAGATAATATGAAATGAACGGAAGTAAGGAGGCAATAGAAAATGTCTATGAAGAAACAATAAGGAAGTGATAAAGATTTATCTGGCGCTTCCGATTGGAAAGGAAAAAGAACGATCAGACAAAAATGTTGTTCTAAGTTCAAAAAGTGTGTTATCTAATGCTTCCGCCGGGTAAGTCAGAACAAGCCATGACAGGGGGTCAGAAAGAGCAGATGTGTTGAGTTGGAAACTCTCTGTAGCACAGGAGAGCACAACACAATCCTCAGCCTGTGCAGAGTTCCGAGGACCACACTCTATTTTTTCAGACCCAAGGAGGGACCCAAGAAGTAGAGGTGTCTGCCTTGGGCAGATCAGCAACTTGAGCCTTGCATCCCTTAGCCTTCAAGTGATCACCAGATGATTGCTTGACAGGACAGCCATCTGCCATGTGCTTGTTGCTCACACAAATCATGGACAGCTTGTTCTAGAAATGGCAGTTGCATTCTTGATCTGTTAGCTTGCCTTCTGGAGTAAGGTACTTAGCATAGTCCTTCTTCTCACTGGACAAGTTGTTGTTTGATTTAGCGGACAAATTGCTGGGCAAGTTGGACAAATTGTTGGAGGATTGTTGGTTATTACTGCCCTTCTTCTTCTAACCCTTATCTTTGGAGTTACTGTTGCCAGAGTCAGACTTGGGAGTTGATGGGGAAGGCTCAGAGCACTTCCTCTCATGTTGGTATTCCCAGTACCAGATGTCAAGCTTGCGAGTGGTTTCCTGGAGTTTGGACAGAGTGGCAGGTTTAGTAGCAGCAGCAAGGATGTCCTTGATTCAGTCTGGAAGTCCCTTATAGTAGCGATGATAAAGGACCATGTCATTCTGGTGAGGGTGGCTAAGCGAGTGAATTTGATGCCATATTTGGTGATATGGTGATTGTTGGTCATTTTGAGGTTTTCCAATTCCACAGCTGCTTCCATGACAGGATCAGCATGACTGAAGCAGGACTCGAGCTCGTGGACAAAAGCATCAAAATTGTTGTAAATCTTGAGGTTGGTTTCCTCTGAGTTAACCTGATCTAGACAGCACTGAAACCAGGACAAAGTGATCCCTGTGAGATAAGTGATACCAAAGCAGACCTTGGTAAGTTCAGAAGTGAATTGATGCCTGTTTACATTAACATACAGCTTTAGCAAGAATTTCCAATTCCTCAACTTTTTGGGATTGGAACCATCAAAGGTCTCTGGTCTGTGAACCTTGATCTGTTCAGACTGTCCAGGTGGAGTGGTCAATGCACAGTTGTCCATACAATTGAGGGTGGAAGAGAGTGCCACCGGGGTGTTAGCTAGCTGTATGTTTGGCTTGGCTTGGTCCTCATCTTCATCATGATCAGAGCCAGGATGCTCATCTTCATGATTGGAACCAGGGTGTAATTTGTTATCAGCCATGGGTTGCAGAGAGTCAGGAACAGAAGGAGGTAGGTCAAATTGAGTAGGGTCAGGAATGAGATCCTGTGCATTGAAGTCATCAGATGAAGTTGATTTGGATTTGGTTTGGACAAATCAGGTGGTTCAGAGGGTTGTGGAGGAATGTGGGATAGTTCTCATTTGATATGAGGAAGAGGTTGATTCTGTACTTGGTTTCCCTGTGCTTGTGCAGTGTTATGAGTGACAGGGTTGGTCATACACAGTTGGTATGAGAGGTGTCAGTCTGATAATACTGTTAAGTTTGTAGTAGATGGGTGGATATAATATAATAAATGGAAGTGCAGACGGATACTGGACCAGAACTGGATAGGTGCAGACAAGGTCTTGGTTTCAGCTTATGTGCTGCACCCCCCAGGGTACCAAGAGGACCTCACTTGAGGATGGGATGGAAGACCAGACAGAAGGACGAGCTTCAAACCAGACACGGACAGTGTACAAGTTCAAAGATACAATGACAACAAAGTAAGGACCAAACAATATTCAAACAAATAGTTGAACCAGACTGGACCAACAACTGTAAGGACAAATAGAGAGCAGAGGATGGTCAAAGGCTAGAAGTACCAGAGTCAAACAAGGTGAGAATCAGACTGGATGGAATAAGTCAGAACTAAGTTGATTATCAGACTGAAGTACCAGCTACAGTACAGGTTGCTTAAATACTGACTACAGAGTAAAGTAGCGAACAAGACTGCTAGTTGTCAGTTTGGTCAAGATGTGGACTAGGAGTCGAATGAACAATATATCTAATAAACAATAAAACTGGAGAGAAGTAAATAATCAATTTGGTTAAGATCCGAAACAAGAGATAATGTTTGAGTAGAAAGGTTGGATAATTACTGCAGTGCTGGTCAATGCTGCAGTACCAGAAACAGATAGAGGATGATGTTGGACTGAGGTGATATGAGTGGGATGGACGCTGAAAGGAGTAGTTCAGGAGAAGCGCTCATGTGGAAATCTAAGCAGACCCGGATTGAAGGCCAAATGGGAAACAGATTAGCTGAGCAGATGGATCAGAGCCTAGAACAGAATGTGTCTTCCTAACATAGTGTGATCATGACTGATCAGCAACTAAGGAATAACACCAGATGGCTAATCTATGGAAAAGGAAATAATCTGCAGGGTTGAGCGCTTGTTGTGATGGTGAATAACAAAATTGTAAGCTTATCAGATGCTTAGCAGACTCTGTCCACAATGAGAAGCATGAGTCATAACAGTGGGAGCAGATAACAAGATTGAGTTGTGATAGATACTCTGACCGGCAGGCTTGTCAGCAAGTAAGGACCTTGGTAGTGCAAAAGTATTCCAGATTCTTGTGATCCATTACAATGTCAATTGGAAGTGCAGAACCTTCAAGGTAGTGCTGCCAAATGCAGAATGCCTCAAAGATTGTTAAAAGTTCCTTGTTGTGAGTATTGTAGTTGGATTCTGCAGAAGTGAAGGTGTGGGAATGGAATGTGATAGGGTGAACTTTGCTGTTGTCAGAAATGATGGAAAGAATAGCAGCTTGAGTGTAGTCAGAAGCATTGGTTTCAACAATAATCTGAGAGTTGGGAACCCAATGAGTAAGAATGAGTGTGGAGGTGAAGGCCTTCTTCACCATGTTAAACAATTCACGACATTTTTCATCAAAATTCCATGGAGTGAACTTTTGAGTAAGACGAGTAGGTGGAACAACAATGTTGGAGTAGTTGTAAATGAATCATTGATAGAAATTGGCAAAACCTAAGAAAGATTGAATGTCCTTGACCTTCTTTGGCTCTGGCCATTCTTGGATTGTTTTGATCTTGTCTTCTGACATTTTTAGACCAGAGAGAGAAAGGACTTACCCAAGATATTCGACAGAGTTGGAGTGGAATTCACATTTCTCTGCTTTTGCATATAAGCTGTGCTTTTGGAGCCTTTTGAGGACCTCACAGACATGTGAATGATGAGTGTCAGTATTGTCAGAATAGATGAGAATGTTGTCAAGGTAGACAGTGACACAGACATCAAGGAGGTTGGAGGATATGTCATTCATAAACTGCTGGAAGGCCATGGGAGTGTTGGTGAGACTGAACGGCATGACAAGCCATTCAAAAGAGCCATAGTGGGTTCTGAAAGCAGTCTTCCATTTGTCACCTTCAGTGAGTCAAACAAGATGGTAGGTATGTTGGAGGTCAATTTTGGTGTAAAGGAGAGCTTTGCAAGGGGAGTCGAGGAGGTCAGAAATGAGCAGAAGTGGGTAACAATCTTTCTTTGTGATCCAATTTAGACCACAGAAGTCAACACATAGCCAGAGAGAGCTGACATTCTTCTGGATAAAGAGAACAGGAGCTGCATGGGATGAGGAAGTGGGACAGATGAAGCCAATATATAAATGTTCATCAATAAATTCACAAAGAGGTTCAAGTTTGGAAGGGGAAAGAGAGTAAAGAGTGCCAACAAGAGGTTCAGCACCATCTTCTAAGTTGATTTTGAGGTCATATGGTTGATGTGGAGCAAGAGTGTTTGCTCTGGATTTTGAAAACACATTGGCAAAGTCATGATACTCTTGGGGGATGTTGGAGAGGTTGACTGCTTTGTTGGGAGCCTGAGCAGAAGCAGCAGTGGTGGAGGATGGAGAAAGGTTGATGCAGAAATTGACTGAACCTGGGAGTTGAGATGCACAAAGGAAAGTGGAAGCATTGATAAGGGAAATCAAAGGGCATGTGGTAGTTGGGGATGATGGTGAAGAGCTGGTATTTATGGGTGATGGAATGTCAGCTGATGGCTATGGAGCAATGGAAGGTGCAGGATTCTCCTGAGGAAGTGGTTGGAAAGTGATACTACTTGAAGCCCAGTCAATCAATGGATTGTAGCAGGCCAGCCAGTTGTGTCCTAATACCACAGAACAAGAGGAATCAAGTGGAGTGACATAGAAGTCAAGTGGAATACATTCACCAGTTGGGAAACAGATAAGCAGATTCACGGATTCAGTAATGTAGCTATTCAACAAACCATCAAATAGCTGCAATTCAACAGGCAGAATGGAAGAAGTTGGAAGAGAATGAGTCTGAACGAGAGAGCTATCAACAAAGCAATGTGTAGACCCAGAATCAACAAGAGCAGAAAAGAAGTCCTTTGAATATTGTCCAAGGAAAGGATAGAAGAAGAAGTGAGGGAAACAAGAAGAGCATTTGGATTGGAAAGAGCAGAAGTGTTGAGGCGACATTGACTCTCTGGTGCACAGATGAGTTCAATGTGGTCCCCAGTCTGTGCAGAGTCCTGAGGACCGCCCTCTATTTTTCCAAACCCTTNGGGAGGAGGGTTTGTTGGAGTGGCAGCCTCAGCCTTTCAAGCATGAGCAGCCTCTTGATTGGCCAGGTGCTTGTAGCATTCTTAGATGAAGTGTCCAGCAATTCCACAGCAACTGCAGAGGCCTTTGTTCTTGTGATGTTGATGTTCCTCTGCAGTCAGCTTGCCAGAGCTGTTGAGTTTACCAGTGAGGTTGGGTTTGCATAGAGGATTTTGTTTGCAATTACCACTGGAACCAGATGCAGAGGGTTTGGAAGTCATAGTTTTGTTGGAGGTGGAGGGAGCCTGGCTTGGGGTGCAACTGTTGGTGTTGGTGTTGGTAGGATGGCTGCTGGAGGTGTTGCAATTAGATGATGGGTTCTAATTTCTGGAGCGTTGTTGCGGAGTGGATGTCAAAGTGAATGTAGAGGAGGATGCATTCTTGTTTTGTTGCTTCTGACCAAAAGCCTTGGATTCTTCATGAGCATGAGCTTTCTCTCAGGCTCGTTCCCAGAAGTGATTGTTGATGATTTGAGCAGCAGCTTTCATGGACTGGAATTCACATGGTTTTCCAGCCTTGTGCTGGGCAAAGATGTCCTTGATGTGGTTTGGAAGACTGTGGTAGTAGCAGTGGGTAAGGTAGGCATCATCCCAGGAAAGCTTTGCAGCATATTTGAGGAATTGGATGTTGTAGGTCATGATGTGGTTGTTGTGATTCATGGTGAGGTTCTCAAGAGCTTCAGCTACTTTGTCCATTGGATTGGCGACACCAAATGCAGCCTGCAATTCCTGCTGGAAATCATACCAGTCTGCAATGTACAGATGTATAACACCTTGGCCCTCATTAATGAGTGCAATCTCATACCAAGAAAGAGTGGAGCCACTGAGATAGGTGGTGGCAAAGTTTGATGCGTTGTTCATCAGTGTGGAATTGAGCCAGATTGGTGTGGAAGTAGAGTTGAAGGTTTTGAGCTTCTCTGGACTAGTACTGTCATAGGTGTTGTGGACTTGAGCCTTGTTGGTGTGTTCTGGCACAGGAGGTGGATCCTCATGAGGACCTAGGGTGTTTGCGATTGATGAAGAGCATCAGCAAGACAGTCCTCAACATCAATGCAGCATTGGCAGCAATCCTGAAGTTCCTTGTTGTTGGAGAGTGGGCCCTCATTGCAATTTGGTGGGTTGTTGTTGTTTCTGCCATTGGAGGGGCCCCCATTAGGAGGTGGACCACCTCTGGCACTGCCCTGTTGTTGTACATGTCCTCATTTTCTTCTTTGTCTTATCAGCCCTCATTCTCATTGTTGTTGTCATGCTTTTCATCATCTGATGGATCAAACCCACCAGGAGGTGCAGGAGTTTGAGTAGAGTGGGTGGAGCAAGTGAAAGAAGAAAGGGCAGTAGATCCAATACAATTGACATGAGCAGTGTGCTGGTGGGGAGGATGCATGTTGACAGTGGTGCTGCTGGATGGAGTAGCTGAAATGCTGGGGTTCAAACAGTGAGAACAATGGGTACATGGTTGAGCAATGGGAATCAAGCAGTGAACAGGACGGACAGGACAAATTGGAGTCCATTCTTACAGAGAGTCAGAATCTGATTGCTGGTTCCTGGTGATGGTTCTGCACTTAGCAGGAACAGTGCCAGTAGAAGTCATGGCAACAGAAAGACAAGAGATAGCAGGAGAGCAAGATAGTGCAACAGTAGAATCTGAGTCTGATAAAACTGTTAAGCATGAAGAAATGCCTAGGGAGAAGATCTGATGTTAGCAACCAGAGCAAAAGAGAGCAGAGAAATGACAGATGGATGGAGTATGGAAACTCTGATTGGGACCAATGGAAAGTGTGGAGAAGTGGAGTGTGAAAACTCCAATGGATACTGACGGAGATAGGTCTTGGCCTCAGCTTATGTGCTGCCTTCAACTGACATGGGACCTAGATTCTGTTATGGGCTTATCAGCAGTTGCCTAGTAGAGGGGACTAGGGGTGCCTATCTCTGACTACTCAAATGCACTACAAGCGTCATAGAAGGAGAAGCTCTCTTGTGTGGGTTCTTTGGCAAGGCAAGAGGGGTCGTTGTATGAGTTGTGCATTGTGGAGGACAGTTAACTCCAAGGACTTCTTCCTATACTCAGCTGCACACTACTACTGAACTATAACATAGTCTTAGTTAGACCACTATTGAGATCACTACCAAGTGAGCACTAAGATCTCCTTGAGATCTAGAGATAACATCTCAAGTAGTTATGCACTAGGTGCCAAGTACAAGAAGGGAACGTCAGAGATTGGGGTAATCTCTTGAGAAGAATCAAAGCTTGCACTTTGAGTTCTTCAGCCCTCCTTATATACATTTCTACCTATTCTAACTATAGGACAATGTATCTAGGAGGTGTTACATCTCTACCACAGCAGAGTCTACAGGAGTATACAGAAGTCCATACTTGTAAGAATACAAGTAAAACATAGATGAGACACATTACATAAATACTGAAACACATAAATACAGAGCCGAGATGAAACATAAATACGAGACATGTAAGAGTGCACATAAATACTACTGAGATGCATCTTAGGATCTACCTGAGACAACACATAGTCCAAAACTCATATCATAGTCCAAACATGTTTCAGTCTGAGTGTGAGTGGTAGGAAGGGGAAGGAGTAGAGGTCCTACCTTTGCTTTCCATTGTTCCATCTGAATGTGAAGCAGGAGACACTAATCCTGATGATGACAATGAATGGTAATACACTGGAGCTGGAAGAGGTGGTGCGGGATGATTGAGCTGGTACATGAGATGATGTATAACCTGCAGCATGAAGTCAGGGGCGGTGCATAGGTAGATGTGAGTGTAGCAAGAGTGTTCATCAGTTGAATGTGTACATTCCCAGCCCCAATAATAGGAGTTCTCAAGGTTGGCGGGAACAATGTTGATGTAGTTGCCATTCTGATAACAGTCGAGGAATGGAGCAGCTAGGTATATCAATGCAAGGGTTTGCATGACAAACAGGTCCTCATCAATCATGGCAGAATCCAAAGGACTTCATGGGTGCCAGAAGCACTAGGGATCAATGTCAGTCCAGTGGATGACATGCTCATAACAGATTCCAGATACAGCAGAGGAGAATGGGATAGAGATTGAGTAGAAGGAGGGAGAGAAGGATATGAGGAACCTAATTTGATTATCAGACTCAGGAGAGAGGATACAGAGGTAGCAGTTTAAATACTGAGAGTCCTAAGGGTCTGAGTGGCTAAGATATACAAAAGAATATAATAAAATAATTGTCTGACAGAGGGGAGCAGAGAGGGATAAAAGTAACTAAGGAAACAGGGAAGTGGCAACAAGACATTGAGAGTGTGACAGGTGGTGCAGTAACTATGTTACAAAGAATGGGCAATAACATTAAAGGAAAAATGAGGGGAACCAAATAGGAGATGGAATAAACAAAGTCCAATGTGATCCAACATTGCTGACCAGAGAAATGACAATGATCAAAAGTTTGGACAAGTCCAGTGAAATGTGGCACCAGACTGGGTTCTGTAATCAAGATATGACAGGGTCAAACACTGTAGTGGGTTCCAGTGTTTGTTCTGTTGGTGCTTTGATGTACTCCCTTCATTTTGTCATTACATTATGTATTGTGATACTATAATAGAGGAATTGTTGTCATATGTTACATATGATTGTGCACACTAGGAGACAATGTGAAGAGTATGCTGTGCCATTATTAAGGGCCCTGAGGTAGGAAAAAATAAGGCCATGCCAGAATGTCAAGAACATCTCAACTCAACCCAGCTAGCTGATAACATATTGGCTTGGTACTGGCATAGCACTGAATGTTCACATATCAGCAGGCATCAGCATGATGTTGACAAATCTGCATTATCAGCCAGGTCATGTGCAGATATTGATGAACAAATATGCACTGTGATTTCAGGTGTCCTGTAGTAGATTTAGCAAGATGTGACAACTAACAGCACCTATAATGAAAGTGAAAGTTGTTATTTGAGAGTCTACAACTTAGTGCAGCTTTAGAGTAGAGTGGGGTCTTTGACCCAAGTGTCACAGTCACAGTAGTCACCCACTCTCTCCCAGCTACAGCCACCTCTCTTGTTGTGGCTGGCATTCATGCAGCCTGTTGAAATCCATGATTAGATGAGATCTATATCTAGATTTCACAGATCTATGATCTGCTCATCAGATCTCATGTCAATCCACTCATTGACATACTCAGTGGATACTCTTGCTCTGCTCAGCATCCACATCTATGTCCTCACTCCATGCTCGTATCCACTCACTATGCCTACCCACATATATGTCCTTGATATCCACCTTTATGTCCATAGCTTTCATTTATTTTTATATAGTACTTTGGTAGTATATAAGGACTCCTGTATGTAGCCTTTACCTTAGTCAATTAACACAGTTACTTGCCTTCTCAACACTCTCCTGCTATCCATAACATCTGTTATATCAAGCTTATTCAGTGAGTAACTCAGTCTACACTACTGTGCCAGCTACGCTGTGTGTCTGCTTGTTTTCAACACAGCCAACATCCTCACTTGCATCCATTCCATTTCCTTTTGTCGTTGTACCCTAGCACACTGGTCCCTCAGCCTCTCTCATTCTTATCCCAGCCTTTTGAGTCTGAGCCCTCTCCTGTCTGGACAACAGGGTCATGCCAGAGCCATGCCTCTTGCATGACCCCAGCCAAGAAGTTCTCCTAGATTTCTCCTCTGCCACCTATGTGAACCTCATGCAGCAATTTCCATGAGCTAGTAACTGGACTGTGGAGGAGGAGGCCCAGGTACTGCTGGATGCCTGGACAGAAGAGAACCTGCAGAGAAGGAGACTCTGGGAGCAACAACTTCAGGAAGAAGCTGATGAATGGGCACAACAGCAGCAGCTTCAGGAACAAGCAGAGGAATAAGCACATCAACAGTGACTCCAGGAAGAAGCTAACAAGCAAGTGCAGCAGCAACAAAACCCTCCACCTGATGGCAATAGGCCTCAACAGAAGTGAGCTACACTATCCAAGGATGAAAATGAAGAGTTTACTTCTTCTCGTCAAAATTGCAAGAAGCTCCCAGCACTCACCACTGGCATACAGATCACCACAACACATATTGACCAACCAGCTTCCTGCACCATCAAGCCACTGCAAAAGTTCCAGTACATCAAACTCTGGTACTTCACTACAAGAGGCTGTGAAGAAATGCATCAATTGACCTTGGCTGCCCGTGAGGATGTCTTCACCATATGGAATTGTCCTGGCACAACATCTTGATTGCACACCTGCTCCTTTTACAACACATGAAGGAAGCTGACTGGGCAAAGGACTACACTGAGTCTCTGGCATGCAGTTTGTTGGAAGCAAGTGGTTGGAGAGAAGGTTGTCATCCAATATCAGGCAGAAGCCCATTATGAGTGGCATAAGCAGATTGTGTCAGTGTCAGATTGTGTGTTCAACATTGGTGAGCTAAATGAAGAGCACCTGCAAGCCATTAAACACAGTATTTTATTGAACATGCAATCAGATCTGACCGCTCAGTAAGTGTCAATCAGTTCCACCAGCTACAACAAAATTACTCATCACACCCCTTTTGCACCCTGTCTATTAACCCACATTGGGCATGCATACACTGAACGGTGTGGGGGCAGAAATGTAATAGATAGTATGTGTAGTGATAGGGGACTGGCATCAATCACAATTCTGCGACCAAACAAGTGCGTGGGGAGGTAAATCAATATAAAGGTATTTCGTGAGAAGGTAAATTGTAATAGATAGTGTACAATATTGAGAATATGTTCTCGAGAGATGATGTTTCTGCAGTAGAGAACAAACATACACTACGACCGAGCTGACTTGAGATCCGTGTTATGTTGTGAGCACAACTACAAATCCCTCTAGAAATATGAAGGTAATAGATTGGTCTTGCGAGTTTGCTTCTTGAGACTACCAACACTATCACACTAGACTAGCACTGACTAGCACCTTGACTCTATAGTCTTTGAGATACTAGCTGCAATACTACGACTGTAGATCTTTTCAAGATCACTTTACACTTCTGGACTTGTATGAACCTGAAGCTACTGCTGGTTTCAC
>JANIEX010000684.1:0-22730 GCA_027627405.1 Leucocoprinus birnbaumii
TGGAGTCAATTGATCCAAGTTGGTGCTCAGCAGCACATACAGACATCCGCTCCGTCGCATTCCAAGGAACAATCTCATGAGAAAATGGCCAAAAACGCTGAAGCCGCCATCCAGAACCAAGCTATCTCAACTTAACAGGGAATAGATCAGGAGTCGACCGTGATGGTGTAAACAGGTGTGGGGACACCAGTGAATGAGGTGAATTCGGTCCTTGCAATATTTTCTGTACCTAGTACATTACTGTACATGCAGCCACCGGCGGTCGTTCCTTGGAAAGAGCACGATTGCGCAATTGCAGCCGCATCAAATGACGGCCCCTGCGTGAAGGATTCTTCCAAACCGTTTGCATCCTCAACGACAGTATCTGAAAACTCGAGTATTAGGACGCATGTGTACAGACATTGAAGGTAAATAAATGATAGAACACTCACGGGTTGTTGTTGAAGGTATTCCAGATGTCACAGTTGTGGTTGTAGACGGATTGTACCAAACATCTTTGGTAATGACCATAACTTCGTCATAGACCGTCTTCCCATCGGATCGCGTACTAACGGGAGACACTGACCACAAGATGTCCGCTGATATACTGAGCAGGTTAGGGTTCAGGGTGCCAGTTGGACTTGGGGGAGGGATGTTGTAGAGCGTAATTGTGGCACCTAGCACGCCTATAATCAACGATGAACAATGATTCATCAGTGATTGCGGCAGTAAACGGACAGCAGGAGCTTACCGGCCATCATATCGGAGAATAACACTGCATTGAAGAGACTGAGACCGAAGAATTTCATTGCTGGGTGATGAGACTGCGTCGCAAGTGCGCCTTTTTATCCGCCCCTTCAGAAAAAGGGAAGTCGGGGAATATTCGATGGCGCAGGAAGTACAGCACTGCTTCAATGTACCGATAGGAAACTCTTAATTGCAGTCCTGGGTACACCTAAAAGTTTTTGCGTGAACCACGCGTTCAATACGCGTCGAGTTTGCATTTTGAGCACAGGCTCGTTCAGCCAAGCATAGTGACTGGCGGCAAGGAGTGACGGTTTCAGTCTCTCACTCTGAGTCGCTCCGTTAGTTGACGACACATAATTGTGAGAAGAGAACAGCAGTCCGTGACAAGCCGCGGCATTGGCTCTCTACAGGGCACCGGGGAGAGAAATAAGGAGGCGAACCATCACATCAACGCAACGCGCGTTAGTCAGTAGCGCCACTCAGATGATGCCAAGCGTACACAAACATAAGCGAGCCGCCAAGTGCCGAATCACTAAATAGCAACAGCTAGCAACCATAGATTGGCATTAGCTTGCCTTGGGTACCGTCAATTTCTTCATGAAGATGCCTACACTCCTTATGTGACTATGAGCATAACTGAGGCTCACATTCCACCTCTTTTGTCTGTGGCTCGGCGTCTAAATCGATCTGTATTCGACGTTCTCTTCTTGCTCCAAGTCCCGCCGCTTATTTGAGAGTTACTCGGACACAATGGTTACCTGGTGACAGAATGTATCAGATATTTCTCAGAAAAAATTTGGCTTGTCCTCTTGCAAGAAGGAAACCACGCCCAATCCTTGTTCATCTGGTGTGCTCAAACCTATTCATTCCTTCAAACACGGGTTGGTCGGTGACAAGTCTTTGCGAATCAGTGATGCTACTCACAGTGATTATCAAGAACTTCTGATAGTGATGATAGGGGTGATGTGTAACTGGCTGACCGCATAGGCCATTATGATCTACCTACCGCTGCAATTATAAATGTGGAATACTATAGCTCGTCTCGAGCCCCAATATTCAATTTACTTCCTTTTATTGTCTTTCTCGTAACACCCGCTCATGTGGGGACTTTTTCTTCTTTCCTATCCCTTTCTTTTCTCCGCCGCTTTGGCCGGTGAGTAATCATGGAACTCTCGCCCGCTGGACTGTGATGAATAATATGTTCTTCATAGGTGCAATCCCAACGACTACTGTTACGCTTTGGGGTGTTGAAAAGCCTCTAGAAACGGCCGTTCCGAGGTTCACAGCATCACCTTCATACTCAGCGACTCCTTTTGGTGTAGGCCCAAATGGAGAGACGACTTACCTGGTGGCGGCAGCTGCCACTGAAGTGGTCCTCGTGGAATCCAAAACCACTAAAACAATCCCTGTAACAACTACAGCTACCTGTAAGCAACTCCCGAAGCCAACGTCTGATCAAAATCATCTCAATTAATCGATTTTTTCAGACATCATAGTCGAAGACTCCAATGGTCTCACTGAGATTGACCGCTCTGATATTGGGCATCAGCCTGCTTCTGCTATTGCAAGCTGCAAATTCGACGGTACCACCGGAGCTAACTGTGTGGCAGTCGGGCTAGTAGCGACTTCGACTGCGGGAGTTACGACCTATACCAGTGTTCCTACACCTCTGTATACGATTGTTGAATACTCGGGCGCCAGCGCTCTTCGGTCCGTCAATGGTGGAATATGGATATTCTCAGTTATCACTGCTGGCCTTGTAACCGGTGTTATCTCGGGACTGGGATTTTGATTTTGGCCGGGAGAATGTAACTACAGTATCTTTTAATACAACTCGAAGGAGGCAGGCCGTCCTAGGCTTAATGCACTTTTTTCGCCCTGATTAACAGTCAGACAAAAGCCTAGGATAGGATAGATAAGCATGAGGAAATCAAACCTACTAGGACGCCACCGACTTCCAAGGTCACGTTGAGATTGTTCCGGTCTCTGAATGGTTCAATGAGGCATACCAGCATAGCTCTCGTCCTCATACTAGGAAATGCATCTATTTCCTGAGCTCCGACGATGTATTATTTACGGGGTATGATGAAAGCATGCAATGCTCAAATCACCTAAATATATGTGGGCTGGCGATGAAGTCGGCTTCTGTCCTGGGAACACGGCTCGGGTCAAGTTTGCATATGTGCCGTCCAACAATCTTGCGCATCCAACTTTAATCCTCAAGAACTATTAAGCGGCTTGACCCAGTCTCAGGTTATGACAATTGCCTCCAGGAGAGTCAGCCACTTGGATCCTCCGGTGGCTTTGTTAATCAACTTATGTATAGACAGGCACCCTGTGAAGCCGAGGTTAACGTCATTTCGATTCCTATACTGAGACCATACATACAGTTGTGTGCTGTACTTAAATCAGACAGCTTTCAATTTGATTTGGCACACTTATCTCCCTTCCAGATTCCTTCTCACTATCGGTAATGAGGACATTCAGTTTCTTTTCTCTCTTTTTCGTCTTGTATGTAGCCGACCTTCTGATTGCTGAGCAATTGTACTAACGTCCGTAGAACACAGCTGTATTCACTTTTTGTGCAGAGTTTTCCGCGTCAATCAATTTTAGCCCGGTCAAGGCAGTTGTACCGTCGCGGTCGCATCACTGCGCCGTGAAGCTCAGAGCTAACCACTTCACAGTGACCCGTGGTGTTTGCTAGTCAAATTGCTAAGCGAGCGAGATGATGAATGTTGAACAATCTGAAGGCCTCTGACGAGCGAAGGAAGCAGTAACCGGCTGCTAAACCGGCAATTCGATTGGTGATCTATTGGTCGGATCAAACAGTCTGTGATATGATATGCCGGCTGCTGAACATTCCCTCCTGAGCCAAACCTCCAACCAAGAGCGCCTATAAGTTATTAATTCGAGGTCTGGGAGTTAACTTAGATATCCTGTAGTCCTCAGAGTTAGAAAAATGGACGGAATCCGATACAGAAGGCCCGTCGAAGCGGTTTGCCCCTAACCCCAGACTAGGGTCGGATCCTTGTTCCGTAGACCCAGTTATAATTCGGCAACTCTCAACCCACAATAATGATTTCTCATCTCTCCTTCTCGCCATGATATACCCTCTCCGTCGACTCATAGGCAGACCAAATCATATCTACAGACTCTATGCTCACCGGGGCTTCCATTCTTCCTGGACAAATTACGCGAAGAAGCTCGAGAAATTCAAGCTTGCAGATATAGGGGAAGGTATCACAGAATGTGAAATCATCAAATGGTATGAGAGTGTTCTGCTTCAAGGCTGTAAATTCTCTGAAGACTTGATGTTCATACATAGGACCGTGAAGCCTTCAGCCACTATAACCGCGTTTGACCCTCTATGTGAAGTCCAGTCCGACAAGGCGAGCGTGGAGATAACCTCTCCATTTGACGGTGTCCTGAAAGAAATCTTGGTGAAAGAAGGCGATGTTGCCAAGGTCGGTGAAGGCCTCTGCCTCATAGAAGTAGAAGAAGATGCTATAGTGGACACCGACGAGGCTGGTGATAAGCCCGTCGAATCCTCCGCGACTTCAACACATGCACCAGCTACTTCGGAACAAACACCTCCTTCACCACCTGAAAGTGAATCTAGGCCACAGAAACGGTTGCACCCTCTTGACCCGAACTATGTTCCTACACCGTCATCAAAGCCACTATCGGCGCCGACGAACGAGTTCCGGACACGACACTGCACTGGTCGCTCTCAGGACATCCTCGCTATGCCGTCAGTACGTCATTATGCAAGATCCAAAGGGGTCGACCTGGCGTTGCTTGCACCAGGCTCTGGCCGCGACGGTCGTATCGAGAGGGCGGACGTTGACGCGTACTTAGCCCGGTCCGGACCATACGCTGCTTCCGAGACGTCAGTAACTCCCACCATTTCACAGCAAGATGTAGTCGTAGAGTTGAACCGTACCCGGCACAACATGTGGAAGGCGATGGAGAAGGTAACTTTAAGAAACCCATAATCCGAATGCGACACTAACCTCTTTCAAAAACAGAGTCTTGAGATACCCCACTTTGGCTATTCGACAACATTAGATGTCACAAATCTTCAGAACGTCCTGTCATCCCTTAACTCCAGGATACCCTCGCGCTATCTCCCGCCATCTGCACGGAAGTCGGAGTACATTGCTGTTAACCCTTCTGCATTGTATCCAGCACCCAACCAAGACGCCGTTCCTGACTCTCACCAATTCACCAAACTGACGTTCCTTCCCCTTCTCTTGAAATCACTCTCCCTTGCCATGATGGAATGGCCGCTCTTCCGCAGTAGCATCACCCCAGATATCCAAGAAAAGGCCAAACCCACTGTCACCATCCGCCCTGTTGCTGATATCGCTTTGGCATTGAGTACACCGACTGGTCTCTATACGCCTACGCTCACCGGTATCAATGCCAATTCTGTATACGACATTCAATCGAAACTTAAAAACCTCCAACAACTCGGTACGTAAAACATCTTCTATTTCAGCGCGACGATTGAACCTGGCCCTTATTTCTGATCCCCGTTGTATTCATAGGTCGTCAAATTCCATGCGGTCTTACGCCAAAGGAAATGCCTCGACGGGGTGGTACTATCACTGTTAGTAACGTCGGAAGCATCGGAAAAGGAGTCTTCGCCAGTCCTGTCCTAGTTCCCGGAGGTGGTGTGGCAATTTGTGCTATTGGACGAGCAGAATGGGTAATGGATGTCAGTAAGGAGCACTGGGATGAGGATTCTGGTATAGGACAGCGTAGGCTCAAATTACCGATCAGCTGGAGCGCAGATCACCGCGTGGTGGAGGGCGCTGAATTGGCTGCATTTGTGGAGTGTTGGAGAGCCTATGTCGAGAATCCGAGTCGGATAATTGGTGTTATGGTGTAGGGTTAGAATACGTTGTCATTTGGACTCGCGGTCTTGATGTCTTGATGTCTTGATACACACAAAGCTCTGTCCCAGCTTTGATAACTATATCATGGATCGTCCCAGCATTGAGAAATTGCCATGTGCATGCATCCCGGTATTCAAACCTGCCAAATGACTGATAATCTAGAGTTCCTGAAGCTGATACACTTGGGCAGCTCCGTTGTATTGGTAGGGGCTCCAGGAGGGCCCCAGTATCGATCAGCGGTATCTTTCCAGAAGACGGTGAAAGTGCACAACTGATTTTCTGCCGACGGTGTTTCGAGTTCTATTAGTTTACTGATACTGATGAAATCGCCTGAAGGCACCGATGTTGCGCTAGATCACAGCAAACCTCAGGGTCTTTTCCCGTGGGAATATGATTCAGTCGTTTCAAATTGCTCGTGGCACCAGGCACTTGGAAGTTCGAAAGCTTCTCCCACCATGGATATACTCAATGTCTCATACACTGAACTGCTCATTACCATATTTGATTTCATTCACGAACCAAAGCTATGCTCTGATACCCGAAGCGCTGTATACACTCCGATCCTACTATCGCATGTCTGCCATCGTTGGCATGAAGTCATTCTCGATCTACCCCGTTACTGGACAAGCATTCATCTATCTCACATTCGACACTTATCCGTTACCCAGGACCTCCTCCGACGATCTGCACCCCTTCCCCTCGCTTTATCCATCGAGCTTGCCAAGCCGGCTTACTGTTCCTGGAACCCTGATTCAACGGGTTTCAAATCTTTCATCCCGGAAGTTACAGATCCTACCGTCATCTCACGACTCCGCGACTTGCAGGTATCCGCCCCTTATAACGTTCTCTCTGCGTTCACCGCGCGAGCCTCGGTTTTTCCACGCTTGGAGAACCTGGTTTTGAGAGAGGTTGACACTTTGAAGAATGGTGCTGGTTATCTCGGACCTCTCTCATTCAACGCAGAGGTATTCCGTAATATTTGTCTTGATGGTGTCGGGATACGTCTTTCTCGCTCTTCCGATCTTTCCGGGATACAGTGTCTCTCGCTCGTGGGAGCCCCGGAAAATATTCTTGACCAGACAAGACTCTTGAATCCCGATAGCCCTTCTGAAGAGACAGAACCCAGTATGACAAAGCTAGTAGAGCTGAGATTGACAGATAGACTACGACATGCGTTAGGCGTTCCACTTAATCAGCATTCAACTCCCTCTTTTGGAGGCTCTACGCTCAAATATCTTTACTTGGCGACCTATGTCACCCGGTTGCCTACTGGTGCTTTACGCAGAGCGCTGAACCCGATGTCTCTCGAGGAGTTAGAGTTGGATAGGATCAGTCTTCCCGCTTTGTGCTCTTTGTTCCACATGATTTCCAATCAAGGCGCAGCTGAGGTCGAAGAGCAAATGCCTTTCGCTAGGCTACATGCTCTCACGATTAGGGGAGTAGTAGGGTTTTTCCGAGAGTTGGTGAATTTCTTGCTGCGCCCGCTTCCTCAGCTGCGGCTCCTGAGGCTCCTGGAAATGGAAGAAGTTGACATCGATGAGTTTGCTGCTGCGTTTAGCAATACACAGCTTTGTCCTTTCCTGGCGTCGTTTTGGGCAAACGGTGTCGAACATTATCGGCGTGATGTTGCTTCCATTGCCCCACCTTGATCTTACTTTTTGTTCCTCCATTTGTTGTTGTGCCCTTTTTCTCTTGGCTATTTGGCAATGAATGCTTATAGAAGTAGTAGTTAACGTAGTTGAGACGACTGACCTCATGACTACCCGCTCCTTCATTTCACCTTCTTTGAAAATTTTGTCAAGTTCATCTACTGTATCGTCCGCGGACCACCAGTTACAGTAATCCCCATCTAGTTCTTGTTGACACAACATTGAAGGACCCATACACTTCAGAATTACTCATTAGGTTGTTGACAGCTAACGTCACTGAATAAAGAAAGATGTAGGATCGGGTGGCTAGCCACAACTCTAGCGTCAATCAAGTGCCAGCCTCTGATGTAATGCAAAGATGTATGGTAGATATGGGGTTGTGGCTGCCACTTTAGGCTTTCACCCCTATTAGGCCAGCGCCTCAAATGTGCGAAACGACCGCTCACTGATACACCAGAACCTTGTTTGGCTATATACTAAAGGCGAGGCTACCCCATCATTGTGGAGAGAGTGCGAGTCGGAATCAGCGCTAAAGGAATACAATTGAAACTCTCCGAGCCTGGCAAATGCCATTACTTAGACGCGAGGAACTTGGAGTTGACTACGAGATTTTTCCGAGAGCCTTTGCTTCGAGTGTTATTCAGACAAGATTAGATGACCAGTGAGGGCATTCTACTCTATTAGTTCACCGGTCACAGGTTTACTTTACAATGAAGGCACCATTCACACCCAAAGTAGATATCGAACCCGTCGGAAGGACTAAATCAATGTGGAAAGGTATCCAGATACGATTGTTATCAAAATCTGATATACCATATTACAGAATTACTAGGTGAAAGGGCACAGTGCTGGTGTTAAAGATAGAACAGCGGCGAGCGCTACTAGATTAACGTCAGGAAAACAAAAAAGGAATTACTATGTTTCGACATTTACCGTCACGTTCATCCCTTACTACTCTCCGTCGTAGTTTCGGAATATCCAACCATTATGCACGGCCGCTGTTGCACAAGGTGTGGAAGTGCCTCCTGTGGCAATGTCAGAAATCGTCCACACAGAGTGAACTAGGCTCCTACCGCAAGTTGTGGTCTGGGGTAAGGACAATACTAACGCTGGCAAAGCTAGTAAAGCGACGAAGGTTGACCAGGAAATCAGCTGCATGGCTGCTAAGAGAGTTAATGTGCAGGAGTTGAGCCAAGCTCTGATCAGACCAGAAAGGCTCCAACACATTCCTTAAGTACTCGAGAGCCCGTTTAGGCCTCTTAGTGTGCCGAAAAAAATTATGTTGTACCTCGACAGGCTTGTGGCGGTCGGAGGAGGTAGGAGCACGGATTTGCAAAAGTTTTGGCCGATGGTCTAGCCATTATTGTTTTGAGTATGACGTTAAGCCTTACAACATAAAATTCATTGGTGTCAGGCGTGGGTCTGAAACTACGACGAGCAAGAGAGTGAGAAGGGGTAAAGGGACTTGGGAGCACGAGACAAGTTAAATTGTGATGCGATCACCGTTGTTGCGGTACTACTACGAACTGCCTATCGTAATGGTTTTCCAGTGCCCATTGCTTAATCTTTTCAAAGTCTCGGCAGGTATGAAAGTTGCTCTGGCTCTCTACCAATGCGTCGGTTTGTTCATCCCATACCCAAGAAACTTTGCTGACATCGACCATACACATCAAGGACTGTCGGATGGCGTTGATGCAATGAATAACGTGAGACGAAACGATAATTTGCTCATCATAGTCCTGGGGATAATATGCCTTTCGTATAGTGTCCTGAGCAGGTTTAGGATTCTTATAGCAAGGGCCCCTCCTGGAGTATACTCACCAGGCAATGGAGCTGGTGAAAAATATCAAGTAGTTGTATCTTCGTTCCCTGTTGTTTCATGAAATCTCGAATTTCACTCATAGTAGGGGTGTTGTTATTGCCCGGTAAAGTTGACCCGGAGACTGCGTTGTGCCAATAAGTCAGTACGAATGACTGACCCAATACACTATGCAATCCTCACAATCGTAGAGATTTCTCCAAGCCGCATCAACATGTGGCGATCTGTCTTGCTCAAAAAGCAGTTCTTTAGCTGCGCCAAAGCGAGTGACTTCATACGCAACAGCAATCTCAGCAGGAGCTGTAATTCTAGTTAGTGGCTAAGACCGTGAATTTCCAATCAACCTTACTTTCTGTTAGTTGCGGATAGTATGAATAGCCCTGTTTCGGGAATCGAAGCCAGAACGCCATGGAAATCACATTGAAAATGACAGAGGTCACCAATAAGATGAGAAGCACGCAAGAAAACTTCTTCGGTTGCCGGCGACGGTGAGGATTGCCGCCTTCCACCTTGTGGTCCTCGATCTCATCGTCGTTTGGAAGAGCCTGAAATTCATAGGCTACGCTTGGTGACATGCTGATGTGAAATGAAGAAGCTAGTTGCACCTCGAGATTTCTTGCGTAGTTAGTCTGAAATAAATGTCTCGAAGTGTGTCGTCAAGGCCACTGGTGCATCCTCGGTCAATGGATTGAATAGGTATAGTTTTCGTGCATTCGCGACGCGGGTCGTTCCTGAGCGGCTACTATGATAAGTATCATCGGATAGCTATTCGACTATATTTAATCATCCCACATGGACCCGATGTGTCCCAGTCGGTGTTTATAACAAGCTTCGGGTTTACACAGTGTTCAATACGTTGATCCCTCGGTCACTCAGACATTGTAATATTCCCTTCACTCGCTGAACCTGAACCTGAGAGAAGTGAACAACTCACCAGAAGTCGTCCACGGCCTGTTCCTTGCCCGGCAAGGGTATTAGGGTTCTCAAAAGAAGGCCATTCTGTCCGCGACTGAATTGCCGAGCGCCACGATCTGTAGCCTGGGGACAGAGAGGCTGATCAATCTCCCTGAAATCTTGAGGCAACAGTGAGAGTTTCCAACGTAATATTCATAATAAGACCTTCCGTCTGCGACTTTTTCGCAAGAAGCTTTCCTCTCCCAGTCCGACCTCGCGCACTCAAAACTTTGGCTTTTCTCCTCTCATCGAGAAAAACTGCGATGCAACCACAGCCGCCTTCGGAGCTATCTTTTGTAATGAGAGACGTTGGGCTGGGCATGACAATATTGGAAAGTTTCGTTAATGGTGAGGCATATTACATTTAATATGTCTTTATGTAGTGCTGATGGAGTTATAGGCATATACACCATGATTTTTGCGTACACTCTGTGGCTCATTTGTGCGTACGAAACCAGAAGGGACTCCTTCCATTAACAGCAGTGTCGGTCAGTTTCACAGAAAACCTGTCACCACCTCAGAGGCCACATGATGACGGTTGCCATTATTATCGCACTCTACGTGCTCTCGATCGCTCACTTGGCAAGCCGGTGGAACATGATACGACAAGCGTTCGTCGTGGACGGCTCAACGGCCGACGCCATTTTGACGTCGCTTGAAACTCCCTCGACGTGGCTTGTTGTGGTGTCGACCCTTTCACTGTCTCTGATGACGCTAATTGCCGATTGTGTTATGGTCAGTTCTCACACACTGACATGTAACAGCAAAATTAACACAGAAATTGGGCTTAGATCTGGAGATGCTGGATGGTATGGGAGCGCGATTGGAGAGTAGTTGTTGTGCCACTGCTGGTGACGATTGTTGGAACGGGTAAGTTGCAATTCTTGCAATCTCTATGCTTACCCACAATGCATTTGCAGTATTTTGCGCACTGAGTGTAATGAGCCAGATACAGCCACAGGACCCCTATATGCCATCGAATCGAACAAAGTTCACCAATTCCGGAATTGTCTACTTCTCCCTCTCCCTAGTCAGCTCCGTAATTTCGACGACCTTGATCATCTATCGGATTATCGCCGTCTCTCGTGGGGCCCGGATCGCTCACACCTATCGAGGAATAATTGAAATCATCTCAGAATCCGCTGCTTTATATGCGATTGTACTTATTGTATTCCTTCCCATGTTCGTGATGAAAAATTTCACTCAGGGATATGCACAAGCAATTCTTGTACCGATAACGGTGTGTATCCGTCAATACGCTGGATAACGACTTCGCTGACTTCAAGAACTTCAGGGAATTGCGCCGACACTGGTCACTGCTCGTGTATCTCTTGGTTTGTCCAAAGAGTACAACACAAGCAAGATGGCAACGCCCACTTTGACTAATTGGGACTCTTCCATGCCTCATGGCACTCCTGTTCAGATAAGCCTAGGCTCTCTCGATTCCTCGCCAAGCGAAACAACTGCGAATACCAAAGACTCCGCAGTGTACCCGCCCAAGATCACTGTATGATCTTGGGTATTTAGTACAGCCTTGACCACGATTGAACGACCCTTGCAATGAGCATGATAGAGTAGTTTATACTCCATATCCACTACTTGTATTTCACCATTTGGACTCACCATTCCTGCCCAGGACGCTGAATTAGAACAAACACGCACCACATATTCCTGCATATTCATCCCTGTATGTATTATATTTTGACAATTGTTCCATCCCCGATTATACAGATGTCAACGCTTCTTTTTTGAGGTCCGGTTCTCGGTCGACGTCTTGACGTCACTCGTGAGAGTGCTCGGGTTGTTTTAGAATAGATTTGAATGTTATGTCGAGTTCCGAACTGTAGTGATTGGGTTAGAGCGGTCATACCAATTATTTCAGAGCCTCAATCACTCCACGTTCACAAGGTAGTTGAATCCTTCCAGAACCCAGGTCGCCTAAGTACTTTCCGTTATCTAACTGATCGGATCCATTAGCCAATAAGCAGTGCCCTGAAGGCAGAGGCTAAGAACTTTGCCGGACCGAGACCAGAAGAGCTCAGCAAATTTTGGATGGTGGGCGGATTCGGGCCCGATGTCAAGCAGTATTGACTTCGCCTAAAGACTGTGGTAAGGCATCATGGTAATTAGGTGGTCAACTGAACCCAGGGACTGTTTCCACGTGATGGTGATGGAAAACAGATTGTGAGAAAACGATTTTGGTGGCGCAGCAGCTTTGACAGCTTTCTTTCTTTCTGCCTTTTGCGGCCTTGGGCAGAACCCTACACTACGGAACCGTAAACTATACTTTACTCGAGCTTTACAGAATCCTTTTTCTCCTATCCCTCTTACATTATCCTTTAGCTTAATTGAGCTAGCTAAGGAACTCGGTCAATCATAATCAAGAGTACCTGATCAAGAATCTATGGGCGTCTTTGATGAAACATTGACATCCATACTTGGGCTCCCGTCAGCCCCGGCTGTGCAGTAATAGCAGGAACAGCCCTTATGATGCTCGGGCGAGCTGAGGATCCTTTTGCTTTCCCTTAACTGCGAACCTACGTCTTCTGCCGCTGTCCCCTCTCTCGACTTGCAAGCACTTAATACCGCCCTATGTTCTCCTCTTCCGAGTCTGCTGAACGCCTCCTTGGCTCCGAGTACACGCCGCTGCCTTCTCATGACAAAGAAACGGAGCCAGATCCTACCCCTAGCCCGCCGTCTCGGAGAAGAAAGCTCTCGCATTTTGCATTCCCTTGCTTGTTCCTTATGTCTGTCCTCCTGAATGGAATTTTGTTCTATACACGCAAGCCGGAGCGTATAATATCAGAACCGTTTGCCCAATTGACATACTGTACGTCGGCATTTCATTGCAGTCGTATGCTCATCTACTAACAATCCTTGATCATTAGCACCCGCAACGGACCATATTGAGTATGAGAAACGAAGATTTACGAGGGGTTTGGCATACGAGATCCCGATTTACGAGCAGCCGCCGTCACCAGAGGTCGATCAAGCTTGGGAAGAGCTTCATATGTGTGAGTTTCCCCCGTCAATTTGCCACTTTCCTGAGATACAGTATTGACTGGACACCCTTAGGGGCGGGCACGAAAGTTCCTGCGTCGATAGCCCGCAAAATGGATAACAAGACATGGTCGATACCCGATCAGCCAGGTTATTGGTTAACCTCACTTGACGTGTTTCATGTACTGCATTGTCTAGTGAGTTGACATGGGAGTCTCTTGCATTCTCGTACTGTGATCTGATACTTCATTCATATAGGACATGGTCAGACAGTATTCGTTCCCAGAAGATTACCCAGAAATGCAAAAACTCTCGAAGATCCACATCCGTCATTGTATCGGTGCCATTCGACAGAGCCTAATGTGCTTCTCTGATATCACGCCTATCGTCTGGCAATGGAATGAAACTCTGGGAGTTGGTGATGAGAGAGATGATGTCGTCCATACTTGCAGGAAGTTTGACAGGATTCAAGAGTGGGGGAAGAAGAATTTTTACAGTAGCATGCTTGACCTTGAAACGCATGTTGAATGGGATATTAACGCTTAAATTATAGCCATATTTAACTACTAGTCCATCTCTAGCTAATAGCACAGTTATCACTATTATAATCTGGTACACCACTATAAGTCCTTGTGAACTGTCCTCAAGGGTAGGGAAGCTCTTCTATTCTGCTGCGAGAGCGACTGCTGTGGCCCAAATCGCTCCTTGTCAACGACTCGCTCACCGTCGCATCCGTTGTAGATGCTCCCGCCCTTTCTGATACTGTGTGTATCGAGAGAGGGATGGTGTCGGGGACGCCGATGGGAAATCCAGTCAGGTCGGAGCCGCCTGAGGTAGCCTGCTTCATCTTCACTCTGAGGAGACGCTTTGTACGTCGGTTGGCACGTAGAATGATGAGATTACATGCCAAACCGGCGACTGGCAGTTCCTGATCGAGGAAATGATTTTCGTATCGACGTGAAGGTGACTGAAAATGGACGTACTATGGCAGTCATGATGTACACAGAGTTGTTCTTGATTATGTATGTCACAAACGTCGCCACGGCAGATATAGTGTTCAGGAGCCCTGATTCAACTATTATACAGATGAGGAAGTGAACTGTTGTTCTTGGAAATTCATCAATTTCGACAGGCTGTAGACCTGATTTTTTGTTGGATTCCTCCACTAACCATATCCGGTAGACGGTCAGCACTGTATTCGGAGGTTAAGGAGCTTATAGTTTTGATATAAGAGTCTATTTTGATTGGCAACACACCTGTGGTAGATATGTTGATGAGGATTGAGGCGGCCCAAAAGCCTGCACCATACGGTAGGATATCGCTTGAATTAAAGACACCAGGTCCACTGAACGATGCTTCGAGTACGATAATGCGGATAGAGCAAAAAAGACTGCCGATCCACAAGACGGAAGGGGCGGATATCCATTTCCACCCTCGATGCCAAAGTATCCACAATCTATGAAGCTTTCGAGGACAACAGTCGTCAAAAGTGATGGGACCACGGGGTTCAGATAGTAACATACCAATATCCAGTTGCTAATGAGGGTTCCGAATAGAACAAATGCGGTCTGGACAGCTGGCTCTTTAGTCGGTGGGTACGTGAAGGGTTCAACTAAAACTGACTTCGGTGATATTCAGCCACCCTGAAACATTATTATACTCCGCTTCAGCTCCTCCTGGATCCTGAGAGAATATAAAGGCCAGCAAGCTCCGATAGAAGTTCAAAGCCACATCTCCGGTGACTATGAAGAATAGGCTAGTCGTGCCAATGAGGACAGGTTTGTTGACCTCGTAAATCCGCTTGGGCCTGAATTTGGAGAAGAGAAGCGCTTGTAGGGTGTATGCAAATGTGATGGCATAGAAACCGTAGAGAATGCATTCAGTGAAAACAGCGCAAAGGCGGGATAATGCCAGTGGTACTTGGTGTCCCATGATGGTGCAGCTGAGAAAAGCTAGTAATCACATATCCTTGGGGATTGAACAGCAGTACTTGTGCAAGTGGTGGGTTCCATTGTCGACTTCGGGAGCAAGCTATGTATACTCCTGATGCCTGAGATTTGTTCGTCAAGAAGCCTGATCTCGTGGAGGTATTCGTAACCAATCCCAAGTCTTGGGTGGGAACACGAGGCCAGATTGATAATTGTATGATGCCCTCGGCATCCAGAGATGCTGTATTGCGCGGTTAATGCTAACTGTGTGAACAAAAGATGATGTAGAGCTGCTGTTCGACAGTTGATCTCGTGATGAGCGACGGAAGAATTGCTTGGGAGAGGACTAGTTCGTTGTATTCAGACCAGTTGCCAGGAGGGCTGATGAGGTATGTAAATCTGGGGTTCGTTTTTCAAGAAGGATGCAAGAGTGTGGCTACTACCTGTAAGCCCAGAATAAATCAGGTCTCTCGGATGAACAGCCGACAAAAGGTTCCGAGGAAAGGGGTAAACGGAGGCGACACTGCTGAGTGAGGTTGCGTAAGGCTGCGGCGGCATGGTGGGATTCAAACTCCGAATAAGGTCCGCGAATATCATTAGACCTAAAGGCACACGACTTGCACAACGACCACAACATACTCGGTCCCCGCACCTACATCCTTCAGCTATGAGTGCCAGTCGGTCATCTCGGCACAAGGACAACGACGATGAACACCGTTCCAATCGTAGCCATGGTGAATATTTACTCCGATATGTCCGTTACGAAGACTCATACCCTCCTCGACATGACCTTAAATATCTGGAATACACACTTAAATGCACGCCTCAACACGCGCTGACTCTCAATGCCTGGTATAATAGCACATGCAAAGAAGAGAGTGCGGAGCTCTGACTCTGACATAGAGGATCACGACTATCGCTCACATAATAGGGATAAGGTGAGCTTCATCGAGTATTCATTGAAGAAAACTGATCATAAGTATATCCAGAATCACTACTGGAGAAGAGAACGCCTTACACAGGACGCTTTAGCAGACTTTAGAGCTGAAGTCTCTGAAGAAGAGGCCGCCAGCCGGAAATCTAAACGTCGCGCGGAACCTGTACGTTGCTAACTCTTTTTAGTAGATCACTCCACTCACAACCCAAGGGATTTATGTTTTCGACAATTAGACGCATCCCGATGACACACGCCACCGCGGACGCGATTTACGAGCACACGACGAACGAGAGTCCCGCCATCGAGACCACAGTCGTTCTCGTTCTTACAAAGAGAACCGGAGGAACTCTGATAGATACACAGCTGAAGACATGCCTCATGAGCAGGATAGAGAACGCAGAAAACATAGCTCGCATGGCCGTCACTCGAGCCCTGGTTGGCAGGCAACTCATGTCAGCCAAGAATCTTATCGCCACCACCGCCACTTTGCCACAACGGATGAAGGGGAACACCTAGAGCCATCCGGTCGGTCGAAGAGATCGGTTGAGGGTAGTTCCTCTCGCGCTGAACGGCCGTTCGAGGAGCATCGTCAAGAAGAGCGTCGAGGACGTTCTCTCTCCAGGTCGAGCTCTACTCGTTCCAACTCAAGGCATCTATCATCTCGAAGCGCGTCTCGTTCATCCGAGGAGTCGCGTCGGTATTCACGCAAGCGCAGGCGACGCAGGTCTTACTCTAGGTCGTTTTCGAGGGAGAGAAAGGATAGCAAGAGTCGAAAGCATAAAGGATCTTCCTCTCGTAGGAAGGACAGGGATAGGGAGAGGAGTGATAGCAGGCGGAGTGTTCTCACTGGTAAAAAGGTATACAGCCCATAATCATTTTTTCTCTTTTCACCTGCCTAACGTCCTAGTTTTTCAGATAAAGCTGAAAGTCAAGAAGGATAAGGGTGACGATGAGCGGGATGCTAAGCGGCAGGAATTACTGAAATTTCTCAATTCGGCCTATGAGTAGAAATGTATGACATAATTATGATGTCGCGCGCTGAGTATGTCTAATGAACGTTCAACTTGACCACCATCATGCTTCTCAACCTCCCACCTGAACTCTTGATCTCTATCCTGAAACACCTGTCCCTTGCTGATATTTCAGCCTGCATTCGCACCTCAAAATTGCTGAAAGAGCTCATTGAACAACATGAATCCACTGTTTATCGTCAAGCTGCAGCACATCCATCGCTCCGTCTAATTCCGCACGATCAAGTACTTTTTTCGGAAATTATACCTCTCGGCTTGTTATCCAGCCGGTATCTAGGCGGTGCAAAGGACTGGAAGGCTTTATGTAAGTGATACCAACATTTTTTCGACATATCGTTCCTGAAATCAGCCAAGGTCGGCGAGCACGCGAGGTGCACTCATGTTGGTTGGGCAAAGGGCCCTCCCACATCAAGGACTACTATAATGGCTATGTGCATTACCCGAATGTGCATCGTATCAAGGTGGATGAGAGGCGTGGGTTCATCATTACAACCCATGGGCAGCAACTGCCTCTATCGCAAGGGAGAGTGGTAGTATCAGATATAGACGAGGGACGACCAATTTGGGGGCTAGATTCGGTGCGAGGTTCAATCTCATTTATCTAGGAACGTCATCTGATTTCATGTCCTTGTGTCAAGCGTCATGTTCGTCATTATGCCCACTGCGAATACGGAGAGGGGTTCCTGATATTCGACCGTTCCATGGATGCGAAAGAAGTTTGGCGTCTAGTCAGCATCAATCCGGGAATACCTCGACCCCGAGGGGTTTGAAGTCGTACCAGAATCGATGCCCGACGAAGTTCAGCTCAATGCCATTCATGTAATGGCACCTGGTGCTCGCCTCAAATTCGTCCCACATGCACTCCTACGCCCGCCAGACAACGTTCCTACAAGGGCCTTTCGATTCGTCTATCCTACTCTATTGGTTGCCGCGACAAACTGTCTTCTGCTTTGGGATGTTAGGACTGGACGACTAGTGGAGCGTATGGATGACATTGTTACCCAGATGCCTCACCCCGAGATGATGACCAACCAAACACAGACGTATGCATCCGTAGCTGCCCACTCGTCCGGCCGTCTTGGCAGAATATGCTACGTCGAAGTCAATGACAAATACGCGCTAGTATGTGGAGATCGGACGTTCAAAGTATTCCATCGCGGATCCTCACAGGAGGATACAAGGTCGCCATCGAGCAATGGGGAGACGAGGTCGGCCAACTGCGTCATGGCAATCACTCGAAGTCAACTCCAGAAACGAGGGAGGTGGAACTTCAGCCTAGGTTACGTGCAGTCAGAGGATCTTCCACCTAATTTCGAGCCCTCGGCATTCAGGAATCCGCCAAGGGAGATGTATAACGGACAAGAATCAGAGAGCGATGCATCCACTGAAGAGGATGATGATATGGACGACTGGTTTGACGAAGAAGACGATGACAGTATGGACGATGAACCCGGAAACAATCTACAAATCATTCACGTCGGCTTGGACTTGATAGAAAGGAGGCGGCAGCGTATAGCTCGGAGTAACGATTACCCACACCCCAGGATCGACTTTTGGAGGAAATCTGGGAAAGTTGTCGTCACTCACCAGGTAACGCAGCTGAAAACGCCTCCGTCCACGTATCTTTCTGGCGGCACCTTGGAATACAATATTGCAGGCGAGTAATTGAATTCTTGGGGTAAACACCTCCCTTTATTAAGCGTCGTCCAGCCCACGTGTCGCCTTGCGGACAGCACTTGGCGATTCTCGCCGATTCGTCACGACTCATGATCATCCCTTACTTCAAACGTGTTATAGATGGCCGAGTGAAGGACTATCACGACATTATGATAGACTGTCAAATTGGCCCATCGCTTCAATCAATCTATCTTGCGTATGAAGAGGGCAGGATTGGGGTAGTCACGGTACGTCTCCCCTTTTTTCGTATTGACGACCAGCTCACCGGTACTTGCAGCAAATGGGTCTTTTTATTATCCATCCTACTTTCCCGCCTCCAGAAGACTTCGAAACGCCACCAAAGCTTCACGTACAAAGGGTGGCGTTTCTAAATGATCCCGAAATTTTATTTCATATCAGCTGCTTGCAGATGACCTCAACGAGCATCTGGATCAATTGGGAAGTAGAACCGAATCGGCCGGGTCTGTTTTCTACATCGTCTTCAGCCCTGGTCAAGCTAGAAACTGATGAAGAGACTTTCGAGGAAAATCTGAGCTTAGCTCCGTATATACCACCACCGGTGAGAGGTACGTGGCTTTCTTCACCTAGAGATCCTAGCTCCCTACTCAGATTCCGTAGGGCATGATAATTCTGTTGTTATCAGCGTGGACTTTGGTCTTGGCTCCAACTAGGGTTCCTGTGCTCGTATGTAATCACTTGGGGGAATTTCTATCGATAATTGCTCACGCGAGATTCAGACCTAAGGTAATGCATGTAATAACACAATATACAATATGATTCCTTCAATCCATAATCAACCCAATTATTCCTGCTGTCGTTCTCTAACCCACCCCAAAACCGTTTCCCTGAACCTTTCTTGCTCCGAAAGCCAGGGAATATGGTCCCCGTCCTCGAGGTGGTGATACGTGTACTTCTTCCATCCGATCTCCTCATACACTGTCTTAATAGCAGCAGCGTTCGTTAACTTATCCTTCCCACCGGTTATCAACAACAGATCTAATTCGCCGCTCCGTGCTTTCGTGAACATGACGTCTGTATTCTGCGTGCGCGAAGTCAACTTGATGGCAACCGGCCGTGGTACAAGAATGACACCTTCCAACAGGATACGGAAGAAGTTCGGTGGCATGGGATCTGACGTGCAGGCAGTGATAAAGTCTAGGACACTTCGTTGGAAGGCATCTACATCGTTCCCTTGCATGAAGTCGGCGAACAGTTGAAAGGACCTTGGGGTACCGATGCGAAGGATGGTTGCGGGATCTGAGCACAGAGCGCCCTCGATACTAATCAAACCGTTAATGGAGACGGAGGTATTGTGGCTCGCGAAATCAACGAAGTGGGTGGCTGAAAAAGATGGTCGTCAGCTTCGGTCATTAAGCACACGTGAACCTGAGAGCATACCTCCAAGGCTCCATGCCATTATGAAGGTATTCGTAACATTGAATTCCTTACAAACCGCCTCAAAGTCCTCAGCCAGACATCGCGAGTCCCATGCCTCATCGTTGAGTGGCTTGCCGCTCCTACCGTGCCCTCGCAAGTCATAACGTACCTACACAGAAATTGCCCTTCAGTCACCATATCATCTGTGTATGGGCCGTAGGCCTCACCAAGAATGCATTGGACATCCACTTTGGGTCGTCAAAGATGGGATTGAAGCATTCTTTGACCATCGAAAAACCAGCTAATAGAACGATGGTCGGGTTGCCAAGCGAGCGGGTCCCGGCAGCATCCGTATAGATTTCTGTACCGTCAGCCGACTTAATGAAACGAGATTTGAATGTGGTAAATGAAGAAGCCATTGCAGAGAAGAGGCGGTATGTAGGCAGTGGGGATCTTTGAGCAAAACGAGGATGAGATCGCATGGTCCTTTTAACGAGCTCCCAATCGCAAAGCTTGGACCATCGCCGCCGATAGATCAGTCCCTGAAATGGCCTTGCTCCCTATTGACCGACTCAAGACCCAACGCGCTCCGTAAATCCGTGAAAATCACATAGCGCGAGCCATATATGATAGTCGGCTTGTTCGATTTGCAATACAATGCCGGCGACCGGCGATTCCAAGAAAGTCTAGGCTACCGCGCAAGCTCCACTACGTAATTGAAAGCGAACAGTCAGCCGCCGTCTGAGTCTGGGCGGACAGTGCGTTTAGCTCTTCTGAGAGCAATACATTCAAGATTTTCGAGCGGCCTTACCTACCTAGTTGACGATGGGGCTGAAATGAATCCGCTTTGAATGGATTTGCGCAGTGAAAAGCCTGTTTGACAGGATCCGAATGAAAAAGACATTTTGGCTTAGCACAACACATGTCCTCGTGTTGTGCGACTGCCAAATGTCGGTAGATGAGGTAATAGAGGGTCATCTGCTCGTCGGTGGAACTCACTCGTAGGATGTCCGGATCAAATATATTACGGAGGGAATAGATGATAATGTACAAAACTGGCTCAGGCATACTATTTGAACAATCATTAGGGTTTAGCCTGACATCTCCGAGATACGTCAACACTTACTCTCGTAAAGGTGCCCATTGTCATAAATGTTTCTTTCTGCTTTGGTTTGCCATCTCCATACAAACTCTTCAGAGCATCACTCATCGTCGCCTTTCTCTTCGCTTCTTCCATCGCCAGTTCACTAGCAACAGCCTTGCTCGAGGCTACCATTGAATTGATGGCCGGCTGCGATGTCGTCTCTCTTTTCTTGCTAGGCGGCTCATCTTGTGATGGCGGGTTCTTGCGCTTCTTTGATTTCTTCGGAGGTTCAAGTAACCTCCGACGGTCCATGGCCTCCCGTAATCGTTCCTCTTCCTCCGTTGAAGGGTTCAGAGTTATAAGGTCATCCTTTCGGGAATACTTCTTCTGGCACTGTGGGCACAAGTCTAGAACCTCGTCGTCTGCTCCTTTAGGTGAACCTGACGGAGAGTCGGCCATCGTTTTGTATCCTGCGAGGGAGAAAGCGCAGCCACATGTCCAGATATATACAAAAGGCTGAGCACCATTCATCTCCTTCATCGTAAAGGGACAAACAAATTGGGAACGTTCTGACGAATCGCCGTTCGCTCTTGACTCAGATTTAGGTGATGAATTAGGTGATAATGTGAGTTGTTTGACATCCTGTGAGGTCTGATCAATACAAACTCGGTGAAGGAACATTATGAGGGCTTACCTTGAGCGACCTGATGTGACCACAAATTGTCTCCCCGTCACCATACGCCGACTTATCCAATAGGTACTCTAATATAGAATCCTTGTTATAAAGCTTTCCTAAAGCACACGATACAATAGGTTCTTGCAGTTTGCGCTAGAAACTACTTTCAATCATGGATTCATGTCGGGGTACGATGATAAACATACCTTTGAGAGCGCGCAAAAGAACCACCGGGCTCTTGTCTGGTTTGCTTTGTCGGCTTGCTCCGCCTGATTGGACCAGTGTTAGTAAAAGAGACCAGGGTGGTTTTAACCAATAAATACCTTTTTGTTTGGTCTTTACCAGATCACGACGATCAGGGATACTTCCGCCGTCATTACCCATGTGAGATTGACTGAATTTAGCGAGCCCAAGTAGGAACGTTAAGAGCTGGTGGTCGAGGTCAGAGTCCAAGTAACCGTGAGAGTGATGAGCCCCAACATGGGTGTTTGATAATATTTGGCTGAGTCAGCTTGTCATTGCCTTACACCGCTCTTCGGATCAAGACAAGATTCTTCGCCATGCTGGATATACTATCATTGTTCAGGAGTTGGCCACTTTTCAAGTGTTTTGACTGCCACTCCTCCCCCTCATTACTCTCAAGGGTAGAACTTAACATGTCAATGTTAAAATGTCTCAAGACTACGTTTGTATTTTTTTCGAAATTATAATACAAGTCTGGCGCAGCTCGGAGCAATTCCGGTACCGCCTAGTCCTTTTTTCAGGAGATGGCCAGCTGTCAGTCACAGTTGTGTCACAGCCGTATTGTAACTCCGCTCGGCGCGCAATACCGTGATGAGAGACAGGCCTTGAGAACGAGTCGTGCATCCTACTTCTGCGGGTCGCACAGTCGAGCTGAAAGGGTGTATAACACGATAGTACAATAAAATGAAATAGATTGTAAGAATTATAGTGAATTATCAATAAGTAAA
>JANIEX010000685.1:0-22700 GCA_027627405.1 Leucocoprinus birnbaumii
TCCGACTTATATGATGCATAGACCACTGGCAAGATGTCCTTGTTGGCTCGATTGTCGGTACCATCTTCGCGTATTTCTCTTACCGACAGTATTACCCGCCCCTCAACTCTGAATTTTCTCATCGCCCCTACTCCCCTCGCATCAAGAGGGAGGTAGAAAATATACTTCCAATCCATAACCCGACTAACAGCGGAAGCAACTATCCGTTTGCTGGTCCCTCAGCGGGTGCTGGGGCACCAGCTCAAGGACATCATAACACTGATGAAGATTATGAGCTCGAAGGAACGGTCCTTCGCCCCCACCCCCCGGAAGCCCTTGAGGACATGTGGAAGGATGAAGGAAATGCTCCTCCCGTCCAAGAGCGCTCTATAGGATCGACATACAAAAGTACGCGGCCGCCGATCGGAAGTCCGGACGATGTCCCCAAGCTGCCAGAAATTCTGAGACCAGCTTCACCTCGGCTCCAGCCTCCGGACCACGCGTATCATGGTGTAGAAGATCTCCGGTAACAGTTAAGCGGTCAATGGAGTTATCGTGGAGGAAAGCAAGGAAGTTATGGGGTTAGTGGCTGATCTACTTTTTTTGTTGAATGGATACCGTAGCTTTGGACTTTAGTTATCAAAACCAGCCATAATCAGCTTCTAGTCCACCAAATCTCTGAATAACATAACATTCGTTCTCTTCTTCGGTTCTCTCAATGCGATACTTGAGCGGGCATACTGCGGGTATTAGAGTCTCCATTGTTTTTCTTTGTCTTTTTGTTATCGGGTCACAATCCTTCGTTGACCCTTTCATGTAACATTTGCTTTGACGTCTATATTGCCATTATGATAGGTCTTCAATATCATGGTCTCAAGTATAGTGTGAAACCCGATGATTGCGCTGAGAATATTGTCATCGGCAGCCAGAAGGAGCTGTGATGTGATAGTGATTTAGGCGCTCACTCTTCACATCACCCGACAATGATGCCGAACCCGGACCCACATGGCACAACATCATCACACTGGCCAAACCGTTCTCAGGGACACTCCTCCACATCACATACTTTGTTGCTTATCTTTAACTTGGGCCACGTATGGCAGGAGGCGAATTCAGTCGTCTAATCATAATATCAGCTCCTTGGCGCCTACAGTACAATCAGATATGGATTCTCACCAAAGGTGATGCATTGACCCTTCACAGAACCCGGGCGGTGATCAAAACAAGAGAGACTGTGATACATAGCCGACACGGACGGCGGGTGTATAGACGTGCGAGAATAGAGAGAATGTGTCAGTGGGAGTGATGCTCCTCCTCCCTCGTCCCCTTCACATTCGCACTGTTTGCGCTTGTCGGTTAATTCAGCCTCACCCTGATGGCTTCCCGCGGAGGCTCTATATAATCCCGCAATGCTCTACTCGACCCCGTATAACCCCCATCCTACGAACACCTTCGCTGGGCTGAGGCCCACAAACCATCTCTTTCTCCTCCGCTATCTCCAGTTCTCGGCTACGTAATTTTCTTCATTTAACTCAAAATTGAGTTTTATTACCTCCTCGGGACCCTCTCTTCTCAATGACCTGGCAACAGCAATACACTACTCAGCTCCTGAGAGCCCTCACCCCTTTCCTAACTGTTCCCAGCACACCCTACGCCTGTACGTCGCACGACCTGAAACGCCTGCAACATCATGCCAAAGTCTGCGATGACATTGCCGATGCTCTCAGGCAAACCAGCGCCAAAGTCAAAACTTTAATTAACACTAGCGCCTCGCCCATCTTCCGCCTTCCTAATGAAATTCTATCCGAGATCATGCTCTGGGCCTGCGACATTCCAGAGCTCACGACATTCAAACCGCTCAAGTATCAGCGGTTCGGGAAGCACATGTCTCCTGTTGTGCTGGGTCAAGTATGTCATCAGTGGCGGAAAGTCAGTTTGGCCGACTCGAGGCTTTGGACGTTTTTGTGGATCGATCTGACGTTTGAGACGAGCGCGCGGGATGTCAGGAGGATAGATCATTGGTTTAGGATGGCAAGGCATTCACCGGTGACGGTGAACATTACGCATAATGACGATACAAGGCTAGTGGATGAGGTGCATAGCGAGAAGCTGTTGCCCGATTGGAAACCTTGTCGTCAGGTGCTCAAGGCCCTGTTTAATGATTACGCCTCTCGGATCGGCTCGCTATTCTTCGGGATTTTGGATGGGGGTTGGGGAGACTTGTTGAGAAGCCCAGTGGACTTTGCCAAGCTCAAACACTTGACAGTCAATGGGGAACTTGATCCGGTATTTGCCCCAATCGAGGTGCAGATGTTCGCTAACGCTCCCCAGCTAGAAAGCATCGATCTATGGGCGGTCGACCCGACGACTCTACGCCTCCCATGGAACGGTGTTTCTAGTCTTCGCGTTTCTTGGGCGAAACTGGATGATCTTGTGACCGTTCTCCGGCTGTCCCCTAACCTTAGTTCTCTTCGTGTTCGCAACATGGGGGGTACGGGAGACGAGGACGAGGAAACTGCACATCCATCCCGATATGATCCCCTCTCACTGCCTAAGCTTCGCAACCTCGAAGTGACCGACGAGTCTCATAACGAAAACGTCTCTCATCTTCTACGAACGCTCTATTGCCCTTCCCTTCTCAAATTCCAATACAATACTTTCGGTTCTCGTACACATTCCTCTTCCATCATCTCTTCTCTGCTACCCTTTCTCCGCCAGGCCAATAATCTTCTTTCCCTAGACGCTTCCGGTATTCTTTTCGAACGCGACGACCTTGAACATCTTCTTCGCTCAGTGCCATCCCTCCATCGTCTGGTTCTAGACCTAAGCAAAGTGTCCGAGGAATCTACAGAGAGGCCTGACAGCACTGCAACGAGCCTTGTTCAGCTCTTCCATCGACATGACGCCAGCGGTCAATATGACGTTCTTCCCAAGCTACGTCATCTCGAGCTGGAAGTCGATCTAAAATTATCCTTCAGGACGCTTTTCGTCGCGTTCGAAACTCGGTGCCCACAGCAGGCACTAGCAGCTTATTCTCCATCCCCCCTTCCTTCCGCAGCTGGTGGGTGCGGTCTGGAATCTGCGTGGGTTAATATCTATGCTCCCGCGGGCCACGTCGCTCCTGCTGAATGGAAGTTTTGGCTGGACTCGTTGTATCAGAGGGGGTTGCCTGTTCGTTTGAATGTTCCGTTTGCTAAGACTCCTATCGCTTTCGCACCTGCTCCTGCTTTCGCACCTGCTCCTGCTTTCGCACCTGTGTCCTCTAGATTGTACATGCCCAGTTTTGTCGATGCTATCTGATGCTTTCCTGTTTCGCTTTTTTTGCGCTTTTTTGTCATATCTCATATCGCATACCCTGCTATCCGTCATAAGTTGCTATCACCTTCCGCATTCGCATTCATTACCGCATTTCATCTATCTGTATGTACAATAGCTCTGACGTCGTTTATCATTTATACCATGAGCAAATATTTTGATAGACTTTATGAATTAAATAGGGAGATCACCATTGAAAATATAATCTCCTGAAGGCGATCTCCTATGCACCATCGATTGATAATGGATTGAGTTCATAATTGTAAGGGCGAAGCTGGGCGAAGAGATTGATAGAAGAAGCGCGGACATTGAAACAAGCACGAGGCGTGACATCCTCGAGTCAAATGACCCGCCTGCTGGGTCTATGCTTTCTTGCTCTGGAAATATCGATGCAAGACGAAGGACGAATAGGGTTGAGGGATAGAATCTCGTGTTGAGAAGGGTTTCTGAAGCGATATTTCATGACAAGATCGGCCCTACCCTCCTTTTATTCTCGGCTTCACTAGCAAGAGCTGAAGCACACAAGAATACTGCTCAAGTTCATTTCCCATCTTCTGACGAGACCCGTGACGGCGCACACACAAATACCGGTTCCCCTTGGCAGCTAAGTACTTAGTCACGTCTACTGCGTTTCTCAGAAGCCCAGGTCATGGCAGGGTTTACATCCTCACAGAAAAAAGAAGTATTTTCACACTGACTCGACATGCGTGTTCTGTGCTTTTGTCAGATTGGCAGCTTCCTTCCTGATGTCGCTCCGACGATCTGGCCCTCCCCAGATAGTAGGGTTAGATGAGCATGAGCTTGGGCATATGATGCCATCGGTACATCCACCCGACTCTAGACAGTTGCAATTTTCTGTCAAAGGTGGCTTGACAGACAGAAGAGCGATCATGTCGAAAACATACCTTTGAATGGCAAATGGGGCGTAACGGCGCCTCAAATATGTGAGGATAGATAACGGTCTCGTTGACTCGAAGGGTCTTCCCAAGGTTGACTGGTGTATCAAAAAAGCGATTTTAAGAATTCCGACAACAAAGGAAGCTCACAGCGAACCTATCATAAATGTTTGATGCTGAGAAAAGGACCAAAAGGTTCGAAGGAAAAGCACAGTTGAAGAAAATAAAGTATGTTATCAGGATACTGGTGGCTTCTATCTTCTGATGAATAACCAGACTAACCTTGAACGGTGGCGCAGCTCCAAGAGGTAAGTGCGGGGAAGTTGGCATCTAGGAACCAACGGGTGGGGTTCCACCGATACAATGGTTCATTGCACGGGTATAGTCAGCCAATAGATGCACTGTCCAAAAGAGAAGAGACAAGTGAATGAGCATCGGTGGCTTCAAAATCAACAAAATGACGGCGAGCGCCGTTAGGGTTAATCATAAACCTCGCCGTACCGGTCTTCACTACCGCCTTGCGGGGATGTTGGTCTCCAATCATCAACAATAATTTCTTCATCAGAAATCGCAGTGGGGGTAGACGTTAATGAGGGGAGTCGGGGTTCATGTGGCGGCGGCGGGTGATTTTCAGTTTCGCTCTCTAACTCTGAGGAGTCCGTTGCGTCGGACGAGTCCAAGTCGTACTCGGCCGCCAGTAGTCCATGAAGGGGCTGGTCGTCTTGCGCATGGTCATCATCCAGAAATCTGGCCAGAGCTTCTAGATTGATACGGCTACGACGTTCTTCATAGCCCGAATCATTTTGACTTAGGCGCTTTCTTCTTCTTGACGGACAAGCCAAAGCAGTTGAAGCGCGTTCGGAATCGGACGTGGCTTCCTTGTCATGGCCCCAGTCAGACAGATGTGTCATAATTCTCATCTCCTCCTCGCTCCGTAACAGGCGGTCCATTTCATCTTCTTCGAAAAGTTCGCTATCGGAGATCTCATCTGCTCCTCCACGCGCAGCGGCCAATAACTGTAGTCTCGTGGGCTTGTGTGATTGCGAACCAGCCGAAAGGTGGTAGGTGAGGAGAGGGTAAATTGACTGCTGTGGCGTTGGTGATTTTGTGGTATCAAGGGACAACAGCTTTGAAGAGTTCGGCAACGGTCCCGTAACCGGATCGAGGAGAAATTGCATGGCGATCTTGCGCTGTGTTTTCCTCTTCTTGCGGGGTGGAATGTACTCATCATCGTCGGTCACTCTATCTTGATCTTGAAATTGTTCATCATCTTCGCATGTGATGTCTAGACTGGGTTTCTTGGCCCCCTTCCAAGCATCATTATAGAAGGTGACGATATCTTTAGTTGCGCGTGCCACAACATTCCGTTTTGCCACCTTGGCCCGGCCACTTTTTGACTCGTATGTGTCAAGCCAAGGGACATTCTGGGCTAAGGAAGCAAGCTTATCTTGGATTGCCTTATAGCAACCCATGACAGCGCCTTTTCCAACTTCCAAACGACTGGCCAGCGTTTGGGCGAGGGGCGCTAGTTGTTTAACCGTACTGCGTAGCTCCGACTCTAACGAGAGTACGAATATAGCACAAGCAATAGGAGCGGCTGGGCTTTTAATAATTGATGATATGCCGATTCGGGCGAGGATATTGCTGAGCGAGGTCGCGACGTTACTGACATTATGGAGAGAGATGGAACACATTTCTTTTGTGAGGCCATGGGGCGTGAGATTCTCCGCATCCTCTAGGAGAGATGAAATATGCTGATGAAGGACTGGAATGAATGCGGACGGCTCAACACGACCCAGAGAAATGTGGAGAGCACTTGTCACGGAAGTATATGCGCGTGTAAGTGCGGTATACGGCTCTTCCAAGAGAAACGAGATATCATGAAGGCAGTCCGAGCGGTCGGACTCTCGTAAAGCAATGGCCATGCATGCGCCAGCGACTAACTTTGCCTTTCGACCCCAGCGAAAATGCATTGCATCTTTTCCTTGGCGAAAAAGGTTCATTGCACGGGGTGATAGACCGGTCGCGTTGAAGGAACGTGCGATAGAGTCAATGAACTCAGCCATCGCCACCTGAAAATTGAAAGGGTGTAAGTATATTGTGTTTGGGGCGATAGAAGTATGTACAAAGTTACGCTTGTCCCTCGCTTCTTTGCCTTGGTCTGCAAGGTTCCAGTTTGAGAAACGGGTGCGCTTGCTTGAGCCAATGTCCCAGCCTCTATAGTGAGCAGAGCTCTCGGTATATTCATATTGCGAAGTCAGTACCGATTGCGAGGGGTCCGTTAGAGTACCACAGGAGGTGCATACGGCTGAACCGACAGCGTCATCCCAGGTTGTGGCCCCGCCACACTCAGGACATATCTGTGCCATTTTGCAGCGCGGATACCGGGCCCGGGTATACTCCCCAGTACCTGATTTAGCCAATGAAAGTCGTCGACAGGGAGAACAGATGGTGGAAGCGCAAGGAAACAAGAGCGCCGCCGTAAATGAATGTGACGAATATAGGACGCGTAGCACGTGACTGTCACGTGCGATGATTAGACCTTTGGCGCGCGGCAGGGTGCGAGATATGAGGAGATATGTTGGAGCCAGACGAGGCAAAGGTGAGCCATATCTGACGTAGAATATGCTTCTGAAATGATTTTACTCCAGAAAACAGAAAACATGTTCGAATCACGCGGAAAAACATACTGCTCGCAAAAAAAGCGGGGCGTTCATCAAGTTGCGATCAGGGCATGCGGCATCGCAGAAGTGAGACCCTGCCGTCATTGGCAGTAATCAGGCATGATTGGACATATCTGGCACCTTTGGGGAATTTGCGCGGATATTGAGAGCTCTAGGAGGAGAAGGAGCTGCCAGAGTAGAACAGGGGATGGATTATGGAGAAATCCAGGGAGATCCATTCCTCGATGGGTAGATCAGACCTGCGTCTCTCTCCTCTCTCCCTTCTTGGCTACTTTGTCCTTTTGTGGTGCCGACTCGATCTCGTATCTGGCCCTATATAAATTTTCGACTCTCCACCTCTCTTCTTTCCCATCCATTCATACATGGCCCAGCTCCAGCCGTTCTCCTCGGTCCCTTCTGCCGCTGTCCGACGCAGGTTGTCCTCCAGCGTCGCCGCGAAACAGAGGCCTAATGTCACCTCAACCTTCTCTAGTTTGACGGTACGCTTCCAGGTCATCCCTATCATCATACTCTCGCTGACGTTGATTTCTTTCGAAAGCCCATGTGGGCCGGTATTGCAGGTGCTGTTATTGAGGGTGGTAAGGAATTTGAGGTCGCGGTCTCGATCCACGACTCTGTGTACAGCACCGACTTCTCGTCGACTCGGATTGCGTATGACGCAAAATCCCCCGAAAAGAATTCAAAAAACATTGAAGCTTTTGTGCTTGAAATGCTCCGCAAGTTCTCAGTTGAACACTTGTGCAAATTCTTGGGCGCCGGTGTCACGGTGACGCTCCTTCGCGAGGTTTGTTGCCACTTATACGCTCGTATCAGATCCCTCTAATGTTGTGAACACAGTCCCCCAATGTTTGCACGAGGCTCTGGCTTGATATGGATATTGTCCCCTTCGTGTTCAATATCAAGCAGTATCATACCGATTCGGTAACGCGTCCCAACGTCAAGCACCGCATCTCATCCACCACGGGCTCTTATGTCCCATCGGGAGCTGAGACTCCCACTATGTATGTAGATTCGGCCCACTTGACAGCAGTGTCTGGTCTACAGACGGGCGTCACTGGTCGTCTCCCTATCCAGCGCACACTTGATGAGCAGGCTGATTCTGCCGCTCGCAAGTGCCTTATGAACTTCGGTCCTGGAAACAACCCTCGCTTGAGTATTGGCCCTCGCAACCAGGTTACAGTCGACGACGCCGGCAGAATTCATCTTATCGATGATATTGATGAGTACAAAAAGACTGTTGGTGAGAGGTCAGTTACTTAGGATCTTCTCGCTTGTTGCAGCCTCATTGATTGACTCTTAGAACCTGGAATGCGGTCGTTAAACTTGCGGACGAACTTCGAGAGAAGAAAGTAAAAATTGGATTTTTCTCCTCGACTCCTCAAGGAGGTAAGATCTATCCCTTCCTGTCTGGTAGGCTTGCGTTAATCTCCTGCAATAGGTGGTGTTGCCCTCGTATGTTCTTGGTCGCTGTGTTAGTCGTCTGGCTTTTCCTGAATATTCCTCCGTTATAGATGCGACATGCACTGATCCGTTTCTTGACGGCACTCGACGTGGACGTGGCCTGGTAAGGTTTGGTTGATCTGCGCAACACGCCTAGCTCTGATTCCTTGGATAGGTATGTTCCCAACCCGTCCCCCTCGGTTTTCAGAACAACCAAAAACAACCACAACATCTTGCAAGGTGTTGCGGCTCCTGATCTCCGCCTCACGCAAGAGGCGAAGGATAACTTTGATGCTTGGATTCTTAAGAATGGTTTGCGCTGGACGGCTGAAGGCGGCCCTTTGGCTCCTGGTGGCGTTGATGTTGCCTTCATTGGTCGGTGGCTCAATCTTATGCGATCATTCCTGTACCTGATCCAGTGAATTCCAGATGACCCTCAGATGCCTGGTCTGATTCCACTTATCAAGAAGATTAGACCCGAGCTTCCGATCATATATCGCTCCCACATTGAGATTCGAAGTGATCTTGTCCATATCCCGGGATCTCCTCAAGCAGAGGTTTGGGAGTACTTGTGGAAAAACATTCAGCTGGCCGATCTCTTCATCAGTAAGTTTGTCGATCAAAGGGGAGGCACGCACGCTAACGTCGCGTAGGCCATCCCGTCAGCAAATTCGTTCCAAGCGATGTCCCTCTTGAGAGGGTCGCTCTCCTTGGTGCTGCTACTGACTGGTTGGATGGACTGAACAAGGAGTTAGATGCCTGGTTAGTACAAACTTCTTCCTCGCGCATTGCATAACGTTGATCGTACTACAGGGACTCTCAATACTATATGGGCGAGTTCCGAAGCCTCTGTGTCAAGGAAAAGATGCACGAGCTCAAGTGGCCACACCGCGATTACATTGTCCAAATTGCTCGCTTTGATCCGTCCAAGGGTGCGTTTGTCGCTACTTTTCAATCTCTCTAGGCTTAAATTGTCCCTTGATTAGGTATTCCGAACGTCATTGATTCTTATTCCAAGTTCCGCGCATTGTTGCAGCAGAAGTCGCCTGACGTTTCTGGGGACGATATTCCTCAGCTCTTGATCTGTGGCCACGGTGCTGTCGATGATCCTGATGCCAGCATCATCTACGATCAAGTCATGCAGTTGATCAACAGTGACAAGTACAAGCATCTTAGCAGCGATATCGTCGTTATGCGCTTGCCTCCGAGCGATCAATGTGAGTCTGCTGCACAATAACGAGGAAATGAGAATTGGGTCTAATTGTATCCAACAGTGCTCAACGCTTTGATGGCTAATTCCAGAATTGCGCTGCAGCTTTCGACCCGTGAGGGCTTCGAAGTCAAGGTCTCGGAGGCTCTTCACGCTGCAAAGCCTGTGGTTGCCTGCAGGACTGGTGGTATTCCTCTCCAGATTGTGCACGGTAAATCAGGCTACTTGACCACTCCCGGCGATAACGATGCTGTTGCCAAGCACCTTTACGACCTCTATACCGATGAGGCATTGTACAGGGAGATGAGTGAGTATGCCAGGACTCACGTTTCGGATGAAGTTGGTACTGTTGGAAATGCTGCTGCTTGGTTGTATCTGGCGGTGATGTACTCTCGTGGCATCAAGATTAAGCCCAACGGTGCTTGGATTAACGATCTCCTCCGTGCTGAGACCGGACAGGAGTATGTTGAGGGAGAGCCTAGACTACCACGTGAGGGATTGGACATGCAAGGATGATTCAGATCTGTTCGCGCTCTGCCATGTAGATGTAAATGAAACGCTCGTTGTATTCCTAGATCCTGTGATATCAAATATAACCTCTCCTCAGTTCCCGTACACCACTTTTGCTCCATCCTCTTTCATAGCATCCGCTAGGGTCCGAAAGCGTAAGCGGGCCCGTGTGACAGTTTCACGCGCATTGATGTAATTAGATCATTTAAAACGACGATTCATTCCTGCTGGCAAGCGCCTTCACTCTCTTGACCTGAACCTAGCCAGACTCTCGCGTTGCGCAAGTCGCGTCCGCAGCTTCACGATGATTCATATGGATGTTGACATGCACTCTCCTCGTCGCCAACGCATCGCGTCTGTGAAGCGCGCTCGCTCTCCTGAGCCGTCAAGTCCTCAAGATCGGCCTTCGGTAGGTACTTGTTCATGGGGGGTTGTCTGTTTCTCTGAAATTGTCGACGAAAGAAAAGACTCTCTTTAAACGTTGTGCACCCAAATCCATACCCTTCAAATTTTCGAAAGCGTTTCGATGACCATTCATCTGGAAGCAGTCGACATTCATCCGAAGACTGGGTTCAACAGACTGGAGGCCTGTCGATTGACAGTCCTATTCTTCTGGGTTCTCTCTTTCAGTCGGAACACGAGGAAGCTGAAGGAGTGCACAAGGATAACGATATGGTACGCGCTGCATCGCCACTTCGCTTGTTGAACTAAACTATCTCTCTACTTCTGCATCTGATTCCTGGATCCCTCCATTCAATAGATGATGGAAACGTCCGACTCACAGGAAACAGTCACTCTTTCAGAAAAACCGCAACTCTCGCTCTTGCAAACGTCTAACTATCCTTCACCATTTACTTCCAATCAGACCTCTCAAAGCAATAATGCTCATCAGCAAATACCGACCTCTTCCATTACGACAGCTCAGTCTGGCTGTGGTCCATTTCAAGAAACACCGCCTCTCCTTGCACCTCCTGAAAGTTATCAAAGGTCTCTACTCGGTCCAAGCCCTTTAATGGGGCCATCTATCAACGTCGAGCCTCCTACCCCAATGGAACGTCAATTATCACAAGGTTATCAGCGAACTAATTCTCCTTTGGCACTAGACTCTAATACGAGTTCGCCCGTGTCTGCCGCGCCTCCATCTCCGAAGTCTATGACATCCAGAAAACAGCCTCGGTTCATGATGGGACCAAGAGCTGATTGTGAGAAGTGTCGACTAGGCGTTAAGGGACATTTCGTGCATCTAGATTGATTCGAGATGCCATTAATCATTGGATAGCATTCGTCACTTATTTTCCGTTTGCCATTTTTTCCGTCAATGTCGTATTGCAGATGGTTTCGCATACTTATACCTAGAGCCCATGCTTAGTTTATAGATTCTATATAAAGGACACATGTTATAATCAGTCTATCATGTAGTTATTTCATGAACGACGATGTTGGTGGCTGTTTTATCGTCCTGAAACTTTTGAGAGCAAAGTCAATTTAGGAGTCCAGCCCTGGACGGCACAGTCCTTTTTTGGTCTGATCCGAATTCAATAACAGTGATCCCAAATATGTACAAATAGAGTTTTGATCAATTCTCGGAAAATCCTGCATTTGATGAAGTTTACAAAAAGGTCAGCTCGACAAAACATCTCGAGTCCTCCTGACCTATGAGCACAACCCTCGCTCTATTCTGGCACCTTTCTTCTGCAGACAAGAAGGAACGTCTTGATGCCTCTGTCAAGCTAATCGGCGCTTTGGAACAATTTCAARGCCAATTCGTGCCTCAGCAACAGTCTCAGTCACACTCGGACGACGAGGAGGATGAAGAGGAGGGTGCTCAGGGCGTGAAGGAGAAGGAGGATGGTTTGGATGCATTGAATGCTCAGGACGTGTCGTACTCAATACGGAGACTGATAAGAGGGTTAGCTAGCCCTCGAGAGAGTAGTCGACTGGGTTTTGCGGTTGCTTTGACTGAGGTATATTCAATTAGTTTTCATGATGCAAAGAATCCATCTGAATACGGTACAGCTCCTGTCAAGGATAAACACAATAACATGCGCGCAAATCATCACCCTCATCTCGGACACCACAAAACCTCAAGGATCAATGACCGGTCAAGAAGAACGAGACGTACTTTTTGCCCGTTTATTCGGATTCATGTCTGTCATTCAATCGGGTCTCGTCACCAGAAGTGGCTCTTTACCTGTCTCGGCTTCAACGTCTGCAGAAGTGTCAACACTGTCGACTTATGTCGCTATCCTCTCGCAGCTCATCACCTTGGGAGAGAAAAAGTCATGGCTCAGGGAGAGCGCTTGGCATACTCTGTTGTCGCTTATCGACGTTCTGCACAACGCGGAAGTGGATTGGAAGGCGGAGGCAATCGAAGCCACGGTACAACAGACATTGGTGGAATACAAGTCCTGGACGCCTGAAAAGATTGCTGTTGCGCTGAAAATGCAGTCTTTGTACCCTGAGAGGGATTGGACGAAGGCATTTTCTCCTACGTTCAAGAACGGTGATCTCCTCGCGTCCACGAACCTGCAGACTTTGGCGAGAGTTGTCAAGGTGGAGGATTCCTGTGCTATATCCTTCAATCCACTAATGCCCCGTCACAGGAATCGTCTATCGAGGATGATGAAGAGGCGGTAAAATCCAGCGGAGGATCATGGAAGCCCCAGCTGCATTTCGTTTGGCATTATCTACTAGAGCAATACCTCCCCAGTCCTGATTCAAACCGTTCCCCCAAAGGCTCTTTCCAAGATTTCTTCCGGATTGTGGTAGATGGTAAGTTGGACTCTCGCTGTCTAAGATCTTCAACTTACCCATCACCAGAGTCATTGTTTTCTGCTACCTCCTCGCCTCAGCGCAAATACTGGGGTTTCCAAGTTTTCCAAAAGGCCCTGAGCCGCATGGACGAAGAGCAGATGCCAATGCTCTTTACCAAAAACTTCATGAGATCTTGGATAAACCATCTCTCAAAGCGCGACAATTACCTTCACAAAATCGCACAGCAGACTGTATGTGACGTGACCCTCACTATCAATCTAGAAACGTGCTGATGATTCACTTAGGCGAATGAAGTGCAATCCTTCGTCAAAGAAAAACCCCACCTCGGATTTAGTTTGATTCTTCAGCTTACCGGTGTACATGGAAGCCAAAACTTCGACAAACTAACGAAAACGAAGACAATCGGGTCTATCATATCGTCCCTAGACACCGAAGGCATTCAGAAGTATATCCAATGGCTGTTCTCCCAAGTAGAGGATCTTGACGCGTCTGAGGAGTGAGTACATGAGCTGGCAATGATTCTCACAAACCTGATCCACAAGATTAGTGACGCTATCAAAGCGATTAACCACAAACGTCAATGGACCATCGAGCAGCTGTTTGCCCTCGTTCGTAATGGCAGTATACCCAAGAGCGATAATTGGATCCAATCGATTTTGGACTGGCTGACTGTTCATGGTTTATTCCTCGTCAAAAAAAGGTCGCCTAAAAACTCTGTTGTCGCTGTGAGTCAAACATTGCGACCCTCATATGAACTAGTACTCAGAATCTAGACAGGCCCGTTCTATCCCAAGCCCGCCCTTCTCTGATGAACTCAGGCAAACCTGCCGGTCTCGCCTTCTCAGCTGTCTGAGTGAACTCAACGCCCACACAAGCCTCCATAAAAAAGGTTAGTCAACTATTCCATTTGGCCGTATTTCAATTAATCCCGAATTGTCAGGCGAGAAGACGGTCAAAGCTACCGCTGTCGCATCGGACGGAAAGTTCTGGATTTCTCACGCCCTCGAGACTATTGTTGCTCTTGAGGCTGATGTCAAGCATGTTTCGTTATTGGTTGAAGTAGACGAGGAAGACCAGGAGCTACGTAAGAAAGCTCAGGAAGTCGTACGGAAGCTGCAGAATGTGAGCCTAGATTTAACGATCAGACTACAATCTAGCTCAGTAGGTCATCCCAGGTACCGGAGGATCAGCTAGAAACCGCTCGCGGAGCGGAGTTACTCTTAATGGCAACCACTCTCCAGCACTACTGTATAGATGACCCAGAAGAGGCAGACAGTGAATCTCTACAGGTACGACTTCCAGTAGCTCAGTTTACAGCCCATTGACTATGTATGAACAGACTTGCATCGACGGGATCACGCGCATGTTTCCCAAAGGAGGGAAGAAGAAGAAAGAATCGAAGAAAAAGGCAGAAGAGGAGAGTGACAGCGTCCACGAGCCCATCGATATTCTTGTTGACATTATCATTGGATTCCTGGAGAAATCGACTGCCTACCTAAAGACCACTGCGAATCAAGTGTTTACATTGTTATCTGGAGCCGTTAAGGAGTCAACTGTTGATCTAATTCTTACTGTGAGTCTGCTTCAATGAAACTATCATCATCTAAACGGTTATCTAGCAATTGGAGAGACGGGATCCCACAGTCAATGAGAATGATGATGATGATGATGAGGAGGAGGAGGATGAGGATACTGAGATGGGTGACTGGATAGTGACCAGGTCAACGGAGAAGGCTCCGCAGATTCCGACAACGACGACGATGACAGTGCTGACAGTGACGATCAGGAGGACGAAGACGACGACCTCAATGATGAGGAAGCTCTCGCCCTTCGGAACAAAATTGAGCAAGCTTTGCGCGTCAATGGGATCGAACCCGCTACGGACGATTCTGAAAACGAGGAAGAACTCATGGACGACGACCAGATGATGGCCATTGATGAACAGCTTGCAGCAGTGTTCCGCTCCCGTACCCAAGAGAAGAAATCGGGGAAGCGTACGTTAATAATCCATGAAAATTCTTCTGGACCTGAGTCTCACTCCTTTATACCAGACGATGCTCAGCGTGAAGCTACACATTTCAAGATTCGCGTGCTCGATCTTGTTGAGACCTTTGTCAAAAAGCAATCGTCAAACCCTCTTATCCTACGGTTCATTACACCTTTGATTGATCTCATGCTTGGTACCGGTTCAGATGAGCAACAGCTGTCAGAGAAGACAAAAGGATTGTTCGTCAATCGCTTGGCACCGCGATTAAATCAATTACCTCCCGACGTCTCGAAACCTCTGGTTGTCAAGAGCTATCAGGACATTCACAGCTACGCCCGACGAGTTCGTGTGCCTGGTCTTCAAGCAGCTCTCAAACTGTGCAGCCTCAATCTAGCGAAATACTTATTCAAGCTTCAAGCTGAGGACGCGATGCTGGATGAATATCGTTCATCGCTCACGGATTTCTTCACGAGGAAGAATTCGGCACTACAGCCCCAGTTCTTTGAAGGCTTCCTGCGGCAGCACCGAATCATAGGATGGAAGCTCCGCCAGGATATCCTCGAGGGCTCTGGAAAGGCCTTGAATGGTCACCGGCGAAGTCAAGCGTTCCAGCTTTTACACATTCTCCTACCTGCAATATCCACCAAGGTATGTGCTTCGTAATCCATCTACTCCGAGGATGAGTTGCTCATCACTCGATTCTTGATAGCGCGACCTAAAATCTGAATGGGTTGGATTTATGCCTACTTTGGTTGAAAAGATACTTGATACATGCCGTGCTGCTTGTAGCGACGCGACATTGAACTCAGCTCAACTCAAGACAGTACTCAAGCTTGCGAATGAAGCGCTACGCCTCACGCAACGCACATCGCCCGAAATAGTCGCGAGCGCATGGAAGGCAGATGCATGGACTTTCCTCAAGACCGAGCTGATCGAATGCGAAAGATTTGAGAATGCAATAGGTCTCCACCAAACTTGTGACCAAATTGCCAAAGCAATTCAGGCTCCTGATTCAAATTCCAACTCCAATTCCAACTCCAAGACCCAAGCTAAAAAGCGAAAGATTACAGACGCTCAGCCTGCTCCAGAAAAGCGGGAGACGAAACGGAAGAAGGTTAAAGGGGGCGCTTAGGTTATACTGAGGGAGTTTGTGTAGTAGACAATGACAACGATTGGATAAGACCTTGAAGCTCGTTCAGTGTGACAGCGACCTGAGATCCTTCTTCCTTTTTACACCGCTTTATGAGCCTGATCGCCTTTACAATTCTTGAAGCCTAATCAGACACAGGTGGTGCTGCAGATGATTCCATACTCACTTGTTTCGCCTGATGCGCCCTTCGATTTTTTCCTGGAATGCCCGGCCCCGCTCCGAAGCGACCTCAAGCAAATGCTCCGGCAAGCAAGCAAGGCGGGCACACTCAATCCCAAAAGACTCTGGAATTATATTGAAATTCAGGGGTCCAGATTACGAGCTGCGAACATCGGGCACATACCTGTACTAATTCCCTCCTTGACGTGATATGTGAATGTGATTTGGCGTTTCCCCCCAAATCTAGAGTCCAAGTTATACCCCATGTGTATGTTCGCTACTTCATTGGGATATTTTCTCTGGATGCTGGCAGCGATGATGGGATAATGTGTGATGAACAGCGTCTTGCTTTTCGTTCGTTCTATAAGTTGTCGGAGCACACCGTCCGCAATTGCCATCTGGATTAGATTAGTATAATCATTGTAACCATCAGATAATTAACGTACCCCATCAAAAGTGGAAGTTCCGCGGCCTAATTCATCGAGAATGACCAAGCTTTTCGATGTGGCTGCATGGAGAATATCACTAGTTTCAGACATCTCTACCATGAACGTCGAGCGGCCTTTGGCGAGATCGTCGGAAGCTGGAGTCGGGTGAACAACTATGGACTTCATAGCCAGCAGAGTCGCCTTACCTCCCATCCTAGTGAGAATTGAATCACACAGGCCCATCCTGACCGATTCAGCAGGCACATAACTTCCAACTTGCGCCATCAGTACGATGAGAGCAGCCATTCTCACAAACGAGCTCTTTCTGTAAATGACAACATCAAGAAGTCAAACTTCGTCAATAACTTCAGTTTGAAGTGACCAGGCATACCCTCCCATGTTCGGTCCAGTGATTATCATACTTCTCGGTCTATTCAAACCCATCTGAATATCGTTGGTTCGATATGGCGTAGTCCGTATAGTTTCAAGTACTGGGTGTCGCCCTTCCTTGATATACAATGAATCGTCATCCGTGAATTCCGGTTTAACGTAGTTTGAGTCTGAGGCAACGCGTGCTAGGCTGTTCAGACAATCAGCTACAGCTAACTTGTTGATGACGTCACGAAGGACACCATAGCACTTCGTAGAGATCTCTTGAAGAAAGTCGCGGTAGGCGTTTTTGGATGCAGCCTAGAAAACTATCAGAACTCTGTCGCTGTTGGAGGATGATTATATAACCTCAAGCATTTCTTGATAACGAGCTCGCGCAGCCACTTTCTCGGTAACGGATGCAGGGCGATATCGCACAAAAACCCTAGTCCTATACCGGGGGATCAGCGATCAACTCGGTAGAATCTCTTCCAACTTACTTCGAATGTAATATCCAATCATCGGGAATGGGCGGTTTCTTTGCATTCCTTAGCTCGATCAGATACTGTGAAAGCGGTCAGGGGATGCGAAAGCGAGGCAGAAAAATATTACTTCGTCGTTCAGGTGTGTTTTCCACTCTAATGACGGCATGCGGAGTCGCTTTCTGACTAGTTTCAATCAGGTTTGAATCCAACCATAAATATCCAGAAGACTCACTGGACCGTAGGTCTTCTGTCAGCTCGACCTCAGTAGTATGAAGCATCTACGTCTGCATCAGCCTGAATTAATCGCGCAATGCAGACAGGTAGCGTACCACCGCAGCTTCGACAAGATCCGGGAATCTGTCCGGATCCCGCCACATTAACTCTTTCTGACCTGCTCTGGCTTCATCGAGTTTCACTGCATCGATGAACTCCTTGATAGGACATCTTATCTTTGGCAGTGCGTAGATTATGTCGTTTAAGATTGGCGATCTAAGCCCAACATCTGATGGATTTTGGAAGTCTTGAGTGAATGTATTACCGATCTTCTCAAAAGCAAGCAGGATCGTAACAAGTTCCGGAGGGGTGCACTACCAAGTCTCTGGTTATTAACATATTTCGCACGATATAAGATCCATACCTGGCCGTATTGAATTCTGCAAAGCCCCTTTGCTAAGTCAGGCAAACGGCGCAACATCTCCCGTAGGATTTCGAGACTCTCCGACCCTCTCGCTTTTATTTCCTCGACCGCGTCTATGCGTTGCTGTAGAGCTCTGATGGCCCTTTGAGACGGAGGGTGCTCAATAGGAGCAAGAGCACTCACCTTTTATCGACGAGTGGTCGACCTATCCATTGTTTTAGCAGGCGAGCTCCAAATTTCGTACTAGTTTGGTCCAGAATACGGAGTAATGAGCCTTCAATCCGATAATCAGTCTCATTCCTATAAACCTCGAGGTTTCTCATGGTGTTCGCAGCGAGCAACATATGCGTCCGAGTAGCGAATTTAGTGAAGAACTGGGTCTCGAGCAGGGCATCTGCAATACCAAACTCTGATAAGTACTGGACGGCGTGTGCCAGAGCGACGACAACACGCTGCGGAAAATCTGCAATTTCTGCCATGAGCTTTTCTGCGAAAGAGATAAGTTATCTAATGAAAGAACGAAGTTAAAAGGGCATACTTGACCTGAAGGCGTCAGAGGCGACAGGGGCAAAGTTCTTGTTGGTATAAAATTTGGAAACCAACGAAAAAGCCTCGGCGTAAGGCATCACGGCCTTGATGTACTCAAAACGGATGTCAACGCCTGTGGTAGTGTTTCTGCACAGGCCGTGAATGTCATGAATGTAACCGAAATAGCCGGGAAAATACCTGGCGAAATATTTGAGCATTTTGGTAGTTGACTCGGACAAGCCGTTGTCGGGTATCAAAACCTCCGCGGGGCGTGTATGAGTTAGCCTAGTCTAAAGGAAGCCGTAAGCACAGCCCTACCATGCGGCGCCTTCCCTTACCTCGAGTTCGATCCTCATAAGGGAGTCTAGGACCGTTACAAGTGAGTAGACTATATGCGCTCGAAGAAATTGGCTCCACCTTGAAAGTCATCCCAGACAACATCGCCGGTGCTTGGGCAAAGCGTAATCATTGCGATATTAACATCGCCGGCCTTTCCACCGCGCGGTTCCTCGACCAGACACGTGAAGGGCGGGGGAGAGTGTGGTTCCCGTTCGTCTACTGAATCCAAGTCGTCCACATAGCTATGCCATCTTAGTAATGGAAACGATTGGGCATTTGCTTGACCTACGTTGTATCCGTATACAGATGAGTCAATTGGCGTTCGAAGAGTCCACTCTTCTTCTCGCTAACTTTCTTCAACGCTGCAGTCTCCGCCTGATTGACAATACCAACGCGATAACCCTTCGCAAGTAGCCTATCATGTTTTAAAAAGTGGTCCTTGGTGTAACATGTTATGACTTACTTCTTAAGTCGGACACTATAATTCTCGGTTGGAATGAATGCTACTATGAAGTTGCGGTCTTCGTATGCAAATATACCAAGTTCTTTGGCGGCGATCTAATTTGATTTCGGAGCATGAAGTGATCGCTCGGTTAACGACTGGATCAAAATCTGCTGACCTGGGCATCATCGCCAAAGAATCTATATTTGTAACCGACTTCGATCATCAACAACGTTCCGGGGTATTCTTCCTTGAGTTTCAACACCTGTGTGGGGAATTAGGTGAATATCTCATAAACCCAGCCTGGATCCTTGATACGTTAGACGTACCTGCAGCTCTAGAGGGGTATATGTTTTTCCACTAGGTCCGATTTTCTGGGGTGCTTTCTTGCCCTTTTGGCCTTTCCCCGTTGATTGTGGCTGGTTGCTTCCTCTCCCCGCGCCTTTTGACGAGGCAGAAGTATTCTGCTTGTCTCTGCCTTTGCCCTTGGTGGAACTGACGTCCTTATGCGAAAATATCCTCATTAATTTTGTATATTCAGGGTCAGAATCGACTTCGGCGTCACTGTCTTCTTCCGCAGGTTCATCCATTAAATCGTCTGGATCTGGAGGCTCGCTGTGGGCATCGAGAGTGGTATCTCCTCGAGGCCCGTGTCGGAGATAGAATTGGATGTCATGCGATAGGAATTTCTTCTTAAATGCTTCACGCCGTTTCACCTTTTCAGTCTCCTTCACAGAACCAGCTTTGCTGTTAGCGTCGTGTCCGGATCTTGAGTCTAGGCCTGGAGATAAGTGCGACTGCGGGGAAGAAGTCTGGGGTACAAACGCCCACTTCGCCGCTGCCCCTGCAGAGCTTCTTGGTGCAGCAGGTGTTTCATATCGTGCATTGCTGCGTTGCGACAATGTTTGCGAAAAGAGGAGTGACTGGGTATAATTAGGTGTCGCACTCGGCTTCTTTGAGCTGGTCAAGCTTGAAGAGGGCCGGGACTGAGATTGGGAAGGTCGAACGACTTTGATCTTCTTGATTGGGGGTTCGTCTATGTAAGAAGATGATATTTCGTCCTCTGCATCGCTTGTTAGGTCGATAGGCGAGTCTGGACGCGCGCGTCGCTTGCCGGGTTTCGTAGGACTCGGAGAGAAGTAGGATGAGAGTACGGTTTGAGAACGGTGATCGGTGGGTGACATCGAGTATAAATGAAGATCCTACGTCAATTATACACAGTTTCAGGCCAAACGGAAGTCAAGAATCCGCACGGGAACAGGCGGGATGACAGTTGAGTGAAAGAGAAATATGGTTTACTAATTATGACACGCTTCCACCCAAGAAGTTGTGGAACGCGACGTGACGCGCTGCCGAGAATAATATATTCGTCACGTGATATTGAATTCACTGACGTCCCGGCTTTGCGAAAAAGTTGGCTAGAGAAGGTGTGTACAGCGCACACTCATTTCCTCCACTATCCCTCATGCTGCGTTTACGTTCTTGTGCAGTCTCGCACGTCACGCGTCACTCCATCTCAGGACATGCCTACCGATATACCTGGCTGAACCGCTCGCCGATCGCCTTGAGGTGGCAGTCTACCGGAACTTTGACCGAAGAGGTCCCTCTCGAGGGACCTGCTGTAACCCAGACAAACCGTTAGCATGCCTTGTGCTCCCTATTGGACTCTAACTCCGATATGCTGAACCTGGGCTCGTGACATATAGGGGCTGAAGCAACTATGAAGCGATTCTGGAAGACTGTAGGAATAGAAGATCGCGGAGACTCATTAGCTGTTACACTCGACAAACGGGCTCTGAAGACACCTGATGGGAAACCGCTACTTGTTCCAGCATCCAAGTCACTCCTTGCCACACTCATTGCTGCCGAATGGGATCACCAGAAAACTCTCATCAAGCCACATGCTCTTCCGGTGGTGAGCAGTCTATCTCGCCCCTTTCACGCTGTCCATGCGTTATTGCATAACTCCTCGGCTGAAGCATGACATTTTTTCTGTGATGTAGACCTCGCTTGCCTCCAGGGCAATTGATGCTATGTCGTCAGAGCCTACTCGCGTTGAAGTCCGAGAGGCGTTATTGAACTACCTTGATACCGATACGATATGGTGTGTTTTCTTCCTAACGTTGAACAATTGATATGACTCAGTGCTTGGCAGCTTCTTTGAGAAAACGACACCCCAAATAGAAAGGTTACAAGCAGAGCACTGGGATCCACTCTTCGAATGGGTGGAGAAGACGTTTGGCGTAAATCTGAATAAACACGAATCTATCCTCTTCAGTGAACAGCCCCAAGAAACACGGCAGAAGCTCGGGGATGTTATCAGCGGGTTTGACCAGTGGCAAATGGCAGGTACGATGTTCAACTATTTTTGTTCGACGGACCGGACTTAACGCTCTTCTTTCAGCAATGGAACGTGCAACTTACACTACGAAATCATTCGTTATCGCGTTGGCGTTGGTGTTAAGGCGCCTTTCCCCAGAACAGGCAGCATTGGCAGCCTCGGTAGAAGTAAACAGCCAAATCGAACGATGGGGTGAGGTCGAGGACAGTGAGTACCGTGCATTTCATTAAGATTCCTCTGCGCACGAGACAAGGGGAATGGTGTGGCATCAGAGCTAACTTTGACTGCTATCAACTTCTAGCCCACGATGTTGATTACCACGATATTCGCCGGCACCTGTCCAGTGCCGCTTCTCTCCTCTCTGGTTCATCACCAAAGCAAACTGTATAAGCTACCAACCCGCCCTTTCCCCACTTCAAGCTTTGGGGCTTATGATCACTATTATTAAGGCTAGAGACGACCGCTCCTTCTGCAGCTTCTTCAGCAAAGCTGAATGTCACAAGCGACAGCATTTATTCCCGTATTGCACATAGAGTCTAGAGACTGACGCAATATAATATTATCAGCTTATCTATACAACCTCCTATCGCTGCGTGCGTTGATTCTTACTATAGATTATTCGCCTTGCCTTGAGCTCTAAAACTATGCCGACAACATTATATTGGGAACAGTCAATCAAGGCTGTCAGTCTAGCTCAAACTACTCGTGTATCTGGCAACTTCCTCTGATACGATCCAATCTGATGAGTAGGATGCGTGGGCGGCGTTCTCACTGATATATCGAAAAAGTGCCTTCTTGAGACCATGATGCAGAAAAGAGCCGCGAAAATCATTATTTTGGGATGACCAGCATGCCGGATATTCAGGGCGGTACATGGGCGGTACCTCATAGACCAGGAGTTTCCGGCAGCCAATTACTACTTTCGTGCATTGTCACTGGCCAAGAGAGTCAGCTGATAGAGAGACGTGAGAGAGAAGCTTCATTGGCCTGTAAGGTATCAATTTGAATAGGAAAGTTGGAGAATTC
>JANIEX010000686.1:0-22695 GCA_027627405.1 Leucocoprinus birnbaumii
AATACTTATTTGTTTTCGGGTTTTGGTAGATGTAAATCATAAACTCTTTGTTTTGGAAGGTCTGAATAAATGAATGTTCTTTTCCCCCGTGTATTACGGTGCGGCGTGGTTGTTCGGTGTGCTTGAGCGCGATACGCGGATATGGACTGCGGACCGATGCGCGTGGTAAAAGAGCAGTTGCGCTGCAGTGTGATTGTTATGTATCATCAGCACCTATGATAGGGGCAATATAGAAATATAATGATACAGGTTCGCCTCACAGCTCTGACATTTGACCCAAACGATCATGAATGTGATGTACATAGGGGGGCTCGTGGCTGCTACATACAAATGGCAGCCGGTGTCTTGTTGGAAGGGTAAAAGCTTGGCAGTGTCTTTGCGCGAGCCGACGAGGGAAGTGCTAGTACTATGTGCGACAGACTTCTAGAGGATGGATATATATAAAAACCACTTGAAAACCACTATAGGAGTGCCATGTCAAAGCAAAAAATTTTCGCAGCCCCCTTCTTTTCTTTCCTCATTAGCGTATCAACAGCGGTCCAGCAGAATGCTTCATGAGACAGGCGCACAAGGGAGATGACCATTTTGGGATGTCAGAGCGCTGGTGGCCTACTCGGCATCGGCAAGCCGCGTATGCGGTAAGTAGTCTTGAGTGGGTTGAAAGTTCCATGACGGAACGTGGCGAATTATAATGGACTGGCAGGGGGTGGTAAGATAAATGATGGGATGAACGGAGAGCGTGGGTTGGTTGTTGTGGTTTTGTGTGAACTGGTTCGGTCCATCTGTGTGGGATTTTTCCATCAAAGGAGTCGTTCTTGTTCTAGAAATTTTTTGATTGTCCATGCCCCTTGTTGATTGAAGCTCAAGCTTTCTGGGCGGAGAGGAGGAGTTACCTCATCAATGAAATGAGGTCAGTGAGTGTGCTGACGTCGTGTCATATGGAAGTTGGGACTCGTCAGCGGTTTCGTCATGATTCCATCGGTTGACGAAATGACAAGTAATCATATTAAAAGCCCTAGCGCCCTGAGAATCGGCGTTACTGGTATGATGGTATAGGATGCAACGCTTTCAATAGTGTCGCAGCTGGCGACGGCATTGCGCCATATTGAAAACGCCGAAGACCAATTCGAGATAAAAGTTCGGTGAGTGAATCGGTGTTTGCGGGGTGCATCTGATAGGTTAGTTTGTTAACTCTTAGTAATACCAGAATTACCATCGGCAGGCTAGTCGAGTATGACAAGTACTTCTAGACTGGGAGATGAGAGCAACGTGAATGTGGAGTGAGAGAAAACCCAGATATATAAAGGGGGAATGAAGTGTCTGTCGACAGTTCCCAGGTCATAATGGGTATAGTAGCGAAGGTCAGCGCACTGGGCTAGCTGCGGTGATTTGGCGACGGGTCCACCGAGTTACGTGTGCCTGAGCTATGGCGATTGGAAGTGCTTTAGAGTTGAGAAGCTGTAGGCGATATGTCCGCTGGTACATGTGACGGTTTAAATGATATCAGGCCGATGGTTACTTCATATCAATCATATATCACTTGCTTGGCTTTCTTGAAGCCCCCATAGAGTTGAGACCACTGCCAAGAGATAAGGAATCCTCATCATCTTATCGTACGAAGTTGCGTTCAAGTGTCAGTGTAAAATGTCGGTTCCAGTTGCACTGTAATATCTGTTGTCGTCCGACCAGTCGGCATGACATGCCGGATATATTATCTGGCTGCGGATTCAGGTCCCGAAACCGGAGCTGGCTATTCCTCAGACGTTGATTGTGCAGCTGAACCAGGTTGCTTGGGGCTATCTTTGGCATGTGCTTTTTTCGGTGTGATCGAGGAGTAAATTTGGAATGCGAGAGAAATAAGCGGCTAAGGGCTCAGAGAGTGTAGAGTTTAGAAAGCTTGAGGGAGGACCGGTAGGAGCAAGAAGAAGAGATGGACGAGTGNACAGAGAACAAGAGTTGGAACTCGGGGCATACGAGTGGATATGTCCATATGATTCCCGTGCGCGTCGTGCCATCCTTGTGCATGCGAGCAGATAGACATCTTGTGTTAGCTTGCCAGTCTAAATGTGTCTAAGTGGACTGGCAGCGATCTCATTATTGTTAGAGCGGAGCAGCCAAATTTGCAAGTTTTCTCGTGGGTGTAACCAGTCGGTACCGTTCCAGTTGAGAGGTGGGAGTTGAGTAGACTGATTTGGAAATTGACCGCCAGGCAAAGGACGAGAGTGTGTCTCCCTGAGTACAGGTGTTTTCGATTGTGATATCACTACCAGGGGCTTAAAATATGCCGAGAAAACCTACTGCCATGATTAATTGACCGTTCATCCAGAGCACAGTTGACTGGGCTAAACTGGCGCTATGAGACGAAAAATACCACATAGCGAGCATGCTCCGACAAGCCGATGGCATCAAAGTTGGGATACAGGGTATTCGGACTTTTAACGACGGAACTACACCCAAGTATCCGGGACGAGAATCATCCAAATGCAGAAATGTGAGAAGCTGAGCTCTTGTAAAACCGCAGAAGATTGTAGCCGAGATTTCTGCCCTTCCTTAAGTACTACCGCGAAGTCAAGTTACAAGAGCCTTACAGGTTGTGACAGGGGTGTCGAGTTTTTACACCAACAACGTCAAGGTAAAGTGAAGAAACCTAGACGCTCGGGCGCCTAGAGCTTCTTTCCTTTTACAGTCGTGCACACACAGATGACAACAAGTGATGACTGGTTGACCACTTGACTACTTCACTCCCGTCAACGCGTGAGTCTATCCTATTGTTTTCGACGTGTTATCCAGCTTAAAACGAAGAAACCTGAAGGCAGCAAACGTGTCAAGACTCTCCTTCTCGTCCCTCATGTTTTGTCACGCATAGTTGCTAAACTTTGTCTATCTCACCTCGAGCGCTTGCAGAGTTGACCATAATCGATCATGGTTTTACCCGAAAAACGTCTGCTGTGGCACCCACGTCAGGAGAACAAGTTCATCGTTGGAGGGGGATCCCAGATCATTCTGTACGAGTGGGCGGCGGAGCATCCAAGGATCAGGCATGTAACCTCGCAGCAGGACCTTCAGTATATGAAGGTACGTGGTACAGGCCACTTTCAATTCATTTATTTTCAAACGAATCCTATGATTTTTCTCAAATAAACTCGCTTGAATTGTTGCTGACACCACTTTCTTATAATTCAGTGTTTTGCGTGGTCGCCAGACCCAACTCTCGATGATCTTCTCGCGGTTGGCGTCAATTCTGGAAGAGTTGACCTCATCAGACTCGAGGCAGCTAAACAGATACGTGGGGAAAGACTGACAAGCGGGCCCACCGTATCGTTGACTGTCCGGAATTCGCGTACCTGCAATTCCGTGGTATTTTGCAATCAGGATACTAACATCCTTGCCGCTGGGTTGGACAAGGTCCGGGGAGACTGCAGTCTCCTGATTTGGGACATCACAACTGCCGTTCCACTCCTTGCTCTAGACATGAACTCATCCCAAGATGCTCCATCAGTTTTGAACTCAACGCGACCGCAAACGTCCATTCCCAGAACGATCGAAAACAACCCACGTTACGATCCGCGTATCATCCAACAATACGCCCCTCAAGAGATCGTATCTTGCCTCACATTCCTCCCCAAAACATCACATCTGGTTTTGGCGGGGATCTCGTACCGTTGGCTCCGATTATTCGATCTCAGAAGCCAAGCATCGAATGTTTTGAGCGTGCCTGGCAAGATTCAAGCCATCGCAACCGATCCTTTCGATCAGCATCGCGTCGCGTCTATCGGTGACAACAACGTATCGATCTGGGACACGCGCAGGTTGACGTCACCATTAATGTTTTCGGAGAGAGATGCTACAGCCGACAATGCGAAACTGCGGGTTGGTTCCGTGTTTAGCACGATTGAGTTTTCAAGTACGAGGCGAGGGTGTCTGGCGACGTTGGAGAAGGATTCATCTTATGTCCGCTTTTGGGATCTGGTGAATACGTCCGGTCCATCGAGTGAAATCGTGGGCGGTTCATTCAAAGAGTCTGGAAAAGCACCTGTGAAGCGATCATGGTCAGCTACACTTCCATGGCAGTCGGGGAGTNCGCAGGCACCAGCTGCNATGAAGCAGAGGACTTCGTCCACAGACTTCACTGCGTTTCCTCTGGTTCTTGCCAACACTCGAAGNAGTAAGTTGCAGCTTATCATATAACTCTGAGTAGGCTCNAATAAACTTTCCTAGCTAAAACCTTTNCTAAACCTCTCACATCGTTCGCCTTGGCCCCCGAGCCNGGAACCTCTCATCCTCTCACCAGCAACGTTATGGTGGTGAACAAAGATGGTGACCTCGAGATGTATGCCATCCACGATGCACCCAANCAATCCATCTGGAGTGCCCGCGGAGATCTGGTCTTTGGNTCCGGCGTCAACCTCAAATCCATATCCGGAATTCCCGANAATGATTTGGACCCTGACATNTCCCTCTCCGCCGCTGGTTATAAACTCGGACCNGGGTCAAGTGAATACGGAAGAGGTTCACGNTCACGTTCTGCACAACCACGAGATGAATCATTAATTCGCGGTCGTCCTCTGAAATCACAATCACTCCCACCTGTTGCCCCACCGATTCCGACTCCGGCACTCTTCGGACGTGGCGATGAGGATGGGTTTCCTGCGCTTCCTAGTATGGGTNCGGCTGCCGTGCCTACNGGGCTTGCGGCTACGAGACCGCANAAGGGGAGGACGTATAGCCCTTCGGCTTTGAGAAAGTATCACAGTCGGAGTCAGGATTCGCCTGAGCATCAACAGATGGNACAGGACACAGNGAGGAGGGTGTCGTCTTCACGAGAGCCATTGCCGATGAGTGGAGAATATGGGTTGATTGGGGAAAGGGTTGAGTCGGAGAGGGTGAAGAAGAGGTTTAGGTCTAGGGATTCCAGGAATAAGGAGCTTGTCAGCACGATTGAGGATGATATCTCTATGCTCATGAGAAGAAGAGCGAGTTTGGGATATGGTCTGAGTAGGGTGAGTTGTGTCGGCTTGACGCCAAGCCTCTTTCCCTCATCGGTATATCCTAGTCGCAATATAATATGTGGATCACGCGCGAGGAGTATGATCCCTTCGATGTCAACTCACAATCACTGTCAGACTTATGGGCTTGGATATCACGTATGTGGCCCATCTGAGCCATTACCGCCTTATCTGACCCTCGGAACAACAGATTCTCAACAACTCTTGTCAATGCCGACACCCCGCGTCAACGGATACGACTTCGCTCACCAAGGACTTCTAGGAGTCTGGGAAGGCATCTCACCTATGCAATCCCACCTAGATATCACACCAACAGCTGTCGAGCGGCCACTGTTGGATCTCAGTAGCTCAAATAGCTTCTCAGGGCACTCACGACGCTCAAGGAGGAGCTACTCGCAAACACAAACAGACGATAGCCAGGCGGCTTTTCAAGCTGCTTTGACGGTGATTGAGAGCCGAAAGACGGGCGAAAGGTCGACTTGGAAGCCTATGGTGAATACGGTAAAGCTTGCACAGAGGCAGGTTGCGATGAAGCTTTGTGGATGGAGTTTGAAGGAGGATGAGTTGAGTGCCGCAATCGTCAGGTGTGTTTTGGTTGTTTTGTTATTTAGGTGATGATTGTTCAATAGTGGTCGTCGTAGATGGGAGAAGGAAGGGCAACATACGAGAGCTGCAGCGTGGCTGGTGTTTACAAGGCAGTTCTCGAAAGCCTTAGACACGCTCCTGAAGAGCAATGGTGAGTGATTACTACACTTCCCTAGACAGAGTCGCTAATCTTAGATCAGATATGACCCATAAAATGATGTCTGGAACCATCGCGGCCTTGATTCCCCAAGCAACAAGCGGAGCTACAATACGCAGCCACGAACTACGAGAGCACTGCGAGCGTCTGGTCAAGGATATGGAAGATCCCTATTTCTGCGCCATCGTAACCTACCTCGCCTTAGGCGACTGGGCCGATGTACTTAAAGAAGAAAGCATACCTCTACGCGAACGTCTCGCTATAGCTCTTCAATTCCTCGACGACAAAGCTCTGACAATCTATCTCCGGCACGTCATTGACATAGCAGTACTCAAAGGGAGCATCGACGGTCTCATAGTCACCGGCTTAACAAACCGCGGTATGGACATCTTGCAGAGTTACATCAACCATACTGGAGATGTGCAAACTGCAGCAATCCTGGGATCGTATGTCAGCCCCCATAGGATTAGAGATTTGAGGGTTGCTAGATGGCTGGAGACGTATCGTGATATGTTGGATGGGTTTAAATTGCATCATCCGAGAGTGTTATTTGATATTGAGAGAGGACAGATATTGAGTGAGGCGATACAGAGTGGGGATATTCCACCGATGGAGTTGGTGCCGAAGCAGGTGATGATTAAATGTAATTATTGTAATAAGCCCGTTGTGCCAGAGGAGGAGATTGGATTGGTTGAACAGGCCAAGTGGAAGGTGCGTAATGGGTCTCATGATAGTGACGATGAGACTCATTGAATGGTGCTTTCTTCGGTTGTAGCCGACTACGTGCTCGAATTGTCAGAGAGCTTTACCGAGATGTTCGGTGTGTTTATTGACGTTGAGTATTGTCCCGGATGCTACGAGAGAAATTGATCTCGTGTTTTCGCCCCAAAAGGGTACGTCTGTTCATCCAGTTATTTCCATCTCTTTGTTCACGTTGAGGGCCAGATACTATCGATGAGGCGGTTGTGATTTGTCAAACGTGTAGACATGGTGGACATGCCTCACATTTGATGGAATGGTTCTTCGGGGAAGATGATAGATCGAGAGGAGTTTGTCCGGTGGCGGATTGTGATTGTAGATGTGCCGAGGAATTCTAATATCGTCGTGTGTTTAATCTCTAAATCTAATCGGCTTGGGTAGTTGATTCTATGGAGTATTCTATGGCGTATATAAGAGCGGATCGTTCTACAGAGCCGCTATGGCTTTACACGGTAACGAGCCATGCGCACGGCAAGGCAAAGCTATGCTAATGATTCAAATACACTCGAGACGAAGAGGGCTTAAGCATACCGATTCATCTCTCTCTTGTTCGGAACGGACTTTCTCTGCTGTATCCCATAAATCTGGTCCTCCGTCCTGTACCTTTTTACGATAACCTGCATGCGAATCTGGCCAGTAAAAGCTTGGGAGAAGGACTAGTCGAGGGTTATGAAGGATCGTTTCAACTGAAAGAGCACAGGTAAAATCGTAATCGCGGCTCGTGACGATCAAGGCTCGTATTTGCGGACAACGACGGAGGATTTCTTCCATTGCATTGAATAAGTAACAATGGTCGTATCCCCACATGTCACCGAGTGCAAGATATTTGAGCGAAGGTAATTCGGCTATTCCTTCCCAATCTAGTATGACACTACTACTGAGCCCGGGTGGGTTGACGATCTCGAGATGGGTAAGTTGGGGATAATCTTCTGAACGAAATTTATACATCTTTCCAATGTCGTCCAAGGAATCTGTGTAACCAAAAAGGGTTTCTATTTTGATTGACAGACGTCGGAGAGTATGTGTTGGAAGAATATAGTGTATCCCCGGTGTGTGGGGACGTGCATCGACCCAACACTCGACAGTTAATGCACCTGTGCATGCGGAGATTATATCCTGAGCATCATTTACATTGACGATGCTCGTGATATAGATATGCTTTACTGTTCGAGCGAAGAAATCGTTGGGACGAGAACGGAATGTGCGAATGAAGAGTTGAACTGAAGAAAAGGGGAAGTTGAGGACGATGCTTCTGTATATGAGAGGTTCGGCCCTATGGTCATTGCCCAGCAGTTAATGGTGCTCGGACGAGCTCGGAAGATAAGGCTCAAGGCGGTGCGTACCAAGATTGAACGTGGCTTGATACCACCGCAAGGTTGGTTGCGCATTCTGGGTAGGTTCGAATCGTAAGTTCGATTATTTCTTGTTGGACTTCGTATGGGAGGGTTGGAACCATGGACAACGAAGGTTTGTGGTATGAAGGAGTGGACTATGTTATGCTGCTATCTGAGAGATTGCGTGCTTTCAGCTACATGAGGGCATCTCAATTTGTGGCGGAGCTATCTCAGACATTACTGGCGCTAGCTCTACTTGGTATAGATACATCATGTATGATAAGAGGCGAGATATCTGTGAATCATTTACCAGTTCATTCAACAGATTAATTCGTAGATACTGACGTCAGTCTCTTTAAGTCGATCAGAAGATGCTGCAACCTCAGCTGTTCATGCCTAAACGCTCTAGACAGGGGTAAACAGCAAGCGCTTAGCGTATTGGGCTGTCGTGGGAACAAGCTTCTACTTTAATTACGCGACTTCGAAAGACGTGACTCGACTTCCTAAATTACGAACTGGAAAAAGTTGGATGCAGAGGCTTATCTCTTCATCCTCCCGCCATCTCTTTCTTTTTTCTCATCGACATCGACATCTACCCCTACAACAACTCAGAAAAATGTCTGCAGAACAGCCAGCTGGCACACACAAGGACCCCGTCACTGGGGAGATGATATCCAAGCAGTACGCTTTCAATCTTTTTCATGTAAAATTGATCGATCGCTTGACGCGATGTCCAGGGAGCTCAAGCGGCGTGAGGCAAAGCGCGCTAAGGAGGCTCGTAAGGCAGAAAAGGCAGCTACTGCACCCCAGAACGATGTCAAGCAAAAGGCTGAAGCCAAGCCCAGCGAAGACGACCTTAACCCTAATGTACGTGCGCTTATATTATTTCTTCCAGCCTAGAACTCAAGTTGAAATTTCTCTTTACAGCAATACTATGAACTTCGTTCGAGGCAGATTTTGAAACCTCAAGCAGACGCAACAGCCGAATCCCTATCCCCACAAATTCCACGTTTCCCTGTCGATCACCGATTACATCGAGAAGTACGGTCCCGAGGGGGTCGTTGCTCCTGGTTCTAAGCTACAGGGCCCGAAGGTCAGCTTGGCCGGGCGCATCCACAACATTCGCGCCAGCGGCGCGAAACTGAAGTTCTATGACTTGCATGGAGAGGGAAAGAAGGTTCAAATCATGGCAACTCAGCAGTACGTTTTTGCATGAACCACCTTCTAATGAAGCTCACAAGTTTATAGGGATGCAGACGAGCCCGAAAAGTTCATCGAGAATCACGATCTCTTCCGTCGCGGCGACATTGTTGGTGTCGCCGGTGTCCCTTCAAGAACCAAGAAGGGCGAACTTAGTATCTCCCCTTCATCAATGGTTCTTCTCGCCCCCAACCTCCACCAACTTCCATCCAGTCACTTCGGTCTCAAGGACCAAGAAACGCGCTACCGTAAGCGCTACCTTGACCTCATTCTCAACGAAAACTCCCGCAACATTTTCATCAAGCGTTCGAGGATTATCAACTACATCCGCCGCTTCTTTGACAACCTAGGCTTTATGGAAGTCGAAACACCCATCACCTCACTCCTCGCTGGCGGTGCTACCGCTAAACCCTTCATTACCCACCACAACGACCTGGACCTGGACCTGTTCCTTCGTATCGCCCCCGAACTTTATCTGAAGGAGCTCGTAGTCGGTGGTCTCGATCGTGTGTACGAAATTGGTCGTGTCTTCAGAAATGAGGGTATTGATCTCACACACAACCCGGAATTCACCATCTGCGAATTCTATATGGCTTACGCCGACGCTGAAGACTTGATGGATATCACCGAAACGCTCATTGAGGGTCTAGTTAAGAACCTCACAGGCGGTTCGACCAAGTTGGTGTTCCATCCTGATGGGAACAAGGGACAGCCTGACGCCAGGAAGTTTGAGCTTGATTTCGCGAGACCATGGAAGAGGTATGATATGATTACAACTTTGGAGGAGAAACTTGGAGTGAAGTTCCCTCCTGGCGATACGCTGCATACAGAGGAGACTGGTAAATTCTTGAAGGAGCTCCTTGCCAAGGTGTGTATGATTATAGCCTTTGAACTCTGTAATATGCTAACGCGCTGCTTGAGCACAATGTTGAATGTAGCGAGCCCAGAACTAACGCTCGTATGCTCGATAAGCTCGTTGGTGAATACATTGAACCCCTCTGTATATCACCCGCATTCATCCGTGAGTTTTCTACTTTTTCGTAATCAAAGCACACCGTTTTCATCCTGTCACTTCTCCCTTCCAGTCGGTCACCCACAAGTAATGTCACCGCTCGCCAAGTGGCATCGCTCGCGTCCAGGTCTTTGTGAACGCTTTGAGGGATTCATGTGCGGGAAGGAATTCTGCAATGCTTATACCGAATTGAACGATCCCTTCGAGCAGAGGTTGCGCTTCGAGGAACAAGTATGCATGATTATCCTTTTACCCTAGAAACTTCAGAGGTTGACACACAACATTTCTAGGTGAGGCAGAAAGAACAGGGTGACGAAGAAGCTCAGGGCATCGACGAAGTTTTCATTGATGCTCTCGAACACGGTCTTCCACCTACAGGTGGATGGGGTATTGGTATCGATCGTCTGGTGATGTTCTTGACGGACTCCGCGAGTGCGTTCTTTTCTTCCTTTTTCCCCTTCTTCACGAAGTACAAGGTCGAGTTTAACTACCGATACTGATTGTGATCAATAGACATCAAGGAGGTGCTGTTATTCCCTGCCATGAAGCCCATAGAGAATCCTCCGCAACAAACCGCCGTTCCTGATGGACATCCTCTTGGTCCGTCCGGACAGATTTGACGTTATGGGTAGATCGTGAGTGATATATGGTGTGGCTTTGGGTTTTGCATGATAATAATTTAATTCTATGTTTAAGTTTTAGTAAATATATCATATGCCGACGCAATGGAAAACTTGTCTTTACTGGACCGCTGCTTAATTAACAAACTATGCTTCCAATACGCCTTTAATTCTTTCACGGTGAACGTCGTTTCCGCGATGAGTTCTAGGCTGAGCTCTGATTTCACCGCTAAGAGGTTGCGCCACCAGCACTGTGGATCACTGCTCAATCATCCAAAGTCATCACGCAAGGGGCGTTGATTGAGAAAAAGTTCAGCTGACTACTAACAACGATTGCGCTTACCAATTGCTGGAATCATTATAGTGCACAAAATACTCGCCGGGACAAAAAAACTGCGAGCGCTGTGTCTTTGGCACAGGCTCCGGTTCTTTGATATTCAATGCAGTGAGCCATATCCAATCTAGATTTACACCATAGACTCGGTATAAATGCCGTGTCTACGCTATTTCCTGATTTCACCCTTGATATTAAATCTCAAACGCCGTTGTATACGTAAATGCTCATAGTGATTGAGGTATTACGGCAAAGAAGTGAGAAGCTTCTCGTCTGATCGACAATTCAACAGCAAATGGTCATGGGCGTTGGCGTCGCCTCAGGGGCAATGATACGGTCACTTGGTTTTCGTTTTCGGTACACCCATATACCCGGGGGCGTTTCTCAATCAATTTCTTATGGCCTGGGCTTGAATCGATCTTACCTCTAGGTCGACAAGACCAAGCTGAAGGAAGAGCACTATTATTCGTGAACTAGGTGCGAATGCCACCAATTGTGACATTGTCATCAAGTCACTGATACTGCCTCCGCCCTGCCTCCCCGACATCTGTTCACTCGTGGAGTGCGGCATCCTATATCGTGTCGTTAAGTTTGGTTAGCCGAGAGAGAATACTACCGAGAAGTATTTCTGATCGATCGACGGCAAGGCGATGTCAGCATGAACGCTTCTACCTGTATCATCCCTCGATCATGTGAGCTGCCTCCGGTTTTTTTTTGTGAAACAAGTGTGTGTATGTCTCCTTGTTACACCCTGAGGTATCGAACAAACCATCTCTCCCCTCGGGGAAGGCGCGCCCTAAATTTGACGAAAGAACGAGCGATATCACCGAATAACGATCTTTGAGTGATGCATCAGTGTCGAAGACGTCAACCAGTCGCTAAAACCATCAACAACAGCCCAGAACCGTGGATTGACATGGTCGTTTTGCCTGTAGTCTGGACAAAAAATCCTGCAGAACTTCTTGAAGTTTCGACGAAGTCTCTTCTCGGCCAACAATGCCAAGAGGACCCTACCCAGAGGACACTAGAACCGGACGATTGTCAGGCAGCTGTTTACGCCTTTCGTGCGCTGATACTCCTTCATAACCAGCGTCTATTCGGTAGGCTGTCCGGAACCCTATATCAAGAAGGAGAAAAAAGTTTCCTAACTGCGGGTAGAAGGGTCAAGACATGCTGCCAGGACATTAATGACACATTGCTAAGATCCGAAAGAACATAGTCGGGATGCTACCCCATCCGACTACTAGAGCTGTGACCCTGACGATAAGAATTCGTACCAGTGTGTTGGGATTATTCCAGTCCTTGCAATAGCCAATGTTGGAGCACGAATGCCGGGATAAGGAATTGTGAAGTTGACACGATGTGGGTTGATGACATATGTTTGTTACACTCGCCCAAGAAGGTGTTATCTTAGCAAGATCGCCCGGCTACCGCCGGGGTTGGAAGTGGATACTATAGGCGTCAGTTGAAAGCGCACAAGAACTAGCAGATGAAAAGTTGAGTATTAGTAACCCTCATTTCAGTCGCTGTATGTAAAGATCTCCTCATTGAACCAGGCAGGGACATGGAATCTGGGTTCTGACTGCGCGTGAGCCGTCTGTTGCCCTCAGGATTTGTTTATGATTCGGAGCGAAGCACCGTAGATTTACCATTCTTCTGTCAAAACGCAAGGAACGAAACAACTGGGGATCATAATTGCTACTCCGAGTACTGATAGTACGTAAAGTTGCCTCTCATGGTCAGCCTTTTATTAACTGAATATGAGGGAGCGCTTTTCTCATCGCAGCTTGGTCTCCTTAAGTTTCCTCGTCAAGCTTTCGTCACAATGCACAAGTGTGCAAATTTCATGGGTGCTGCGCTTCACAACGATTCTGCAATGCGTCGTCTGACTTCCCGAAACCTATACTCCAAGCTGTGAAGCACGTTGGCCCGCAGAAGTGACTGGTTAAAACGCGTGGAGCTTGAAGCCTTGGACAACTAGACCTGCTATCCTTATGCCGTGGTTTTGCCCATCGTCGAGGGTGCGTAGAGCTCGATCTACTTCTGTACCTCATGAGGTCTGTAATGCCTTCACACACACAGCTCATTTGAACGCTGAGCATGGTCTCTCACAGTCTCTTTACCTCTCGAAGAAATTCGTAAAAGAGCTGTCCCGCGAAACATTGCAATTCCACGGAACGTCTTCGCATTCGGACGTTGAGATTGGAAAGCTCAAAAATCTAGGTCTTGTGGTTGTGAAAACATTTCGACCTCGGCGAGACTCGCGGGCAGATACTAATGGGGTATGAGACTTCAGTACCCTCACTCGAAACTAGCATTATTGACCGAACTCAATAGCTACAACACGCTTTGATGGAATGGAAAAGGGTCGCATCTCATCCTAACATCATTGACTTCGAGGGTCTGTGGGTTCGTCCGTACAGGGTTTTTCCATCCCTTGTCTTACGAAAGATGGACCTGGATGCAGTCCAATACGTCAGTGCAAATCCAACCGCTGATAAATCCTCTGTTGTGCGTCAAACGATTCAATTGACATGTTCCGGTGCTGAAAACTGGATCATAGGTCTACCAGGTTGGATTAGCGCTCGAGTTCATACATTCTCAAACTCCTCCCGTCATACACGGCTCAGTGAAGAGTGTAAGCCTATAATCTCAGCTGTGAATGTCTGAAACTGATGCTAGAAAGTCGAATGTTCTTATGGATGACTGCGGCAGAGCTTACCTCTCCGACATCGGAATACGCGATGCGATCTGTTGCTCTGGCCAACTAGACTCCCAAATGCGATGGGATGCCCCAGAGCGTATTTTCCATGACCCAGAAGAACCCTTGCACCGTTGCTCAAGTAGTGATGTCTGGAGTTTTGGAATGACTGCGCTCGAAGTGAGGAGTATACCCTCTATTTACACCACAATCATTCCCGCTCAAGTATTATCATCAGATTTACACTTGCCGTCACCCCTTTTCCAATTATCCACACGAAGCGTTGGTCGTACACGCGATGGAAAGGCGCGAGGTCCCTCGGAGACCTATTATCATCCATGATGATCTCTGGAGAACGTTGGAAATGTGCTGGCATTACGTCCCATCAAACCGGCCTACAATGTCGGTTCTTATGTCCAAGTATCTGGGAAGGGTGTCTACCGATGACAGCGATGCTGGGCCGTGACGCAGAAGCACTGGTGAAGGCATCTCTCATTAATTAGGCAATAGACGCCAGCCCGATATAGAACATTGGATCTTGATCTACAATACCACTGGCAGATTGAACTTTCAATTGTCTCGCTATGCAGTATCCCTGAGGCATAGAGGCCTGACTAGTGAACCGGTGATCTCTGATATCTCGTTCAGTATATCGGATTTCTTTGCGAGTTATGGGCATTTGTAGCTCATACCGTGACATTAACAAATTGGTGCAGCATGTCCACCACAGCCCTCCCCGGAGGACTCGCTATTTCTCGAAACTTGGCAGCCAAGGTATATCGAATAATCATGAGCATTGTGTCGCATCATCAGATATACAGCTTTCTAACTTTCATAAAACGGCCTCGGACATGGTCCGATACAAATTTCTTGTTTCTAACTCTTCCCTCCGCGACGGTTGGTTTTCCCGAATGAGGAAAGTCCTTATCCGACCACGGAAACACTATGAAGCCTTGATATCTCCCTCACTCAAGCCACGACACGGCAACTATCTAATGTTTTGTGATCGTAACTGTGTAGAACACTCGGCTCCACGAGTTACCTTCTTACCGACCGCAGACTTGATCGATCTAAGATGTACTATGATAAGTGTGCTATGGCGAGTCATTCACAGGAGCAGCAACCAATGTTGTCACTGCCTGCACAACGAGGTGTCTTAACACTACGACGATGCCCTTTAAAACTCAGGCTCTCGAAGTGGAACTTGCTTTCTTCAGTAAACTCATCCATTTTGTACTTCTCCCAGTAGCAAACTACTTACCTTAGACACTTCGAGCTCATACACTGTAACACCGTACCCATGGATCAATTCGCTATAGTGAGTTATTTTGCCTAATATTCCCTCCTTTTATGTCTCTCATCATCTTTATTCAGTACCTCCCGCTTGATATGGTACCAAGGTTCTCTCGACGATCCCCGGTGGCCGTCATCGCGGAGCCCAGGCATGCGAACGTGGTCGTCTGCTACATTCCTCAACCATGCGTCATGAAAAACTTCAGACTTCACGAAGACCGCGTCGCCAACGTCAAGGCGTCAGTAAGTCGAATTACCTGTCTCCAGCCATCACTCACTAACGCTAATCAGCTGGAGGTTGCTGCTATGCAGTGGAAGAGGGCAGAGGGTCATCCAAATATACACCGGCTTTTGGGTCTGTGTGGAAACTACCCAGTTCCCTCTGTTGTGACACCCTACATTGAGCGGAGCCTTTTGGAATACCTCCTCACCACACAAGCCAATAATGTGGTAATGTTCGCGACAGTAAGAGCGTCTCAGTCTCTACCACTGGCATAATATCGGACTCAATCTCATATGCTGATATATTTAGCTACAAAGTGTGGCCACTGCACTCGGATACTTACATGACCAGAATCCCCCTATTCTGCATTCAAACGTCAAAGCAGTGAGTACTTCTATTGCGAACGGGCCGATCTGATGGCTGACATGACTTTTGAGTCAAATATCCTTGTGGACAGATCAGGGAAAGCGCTACTTACTGATATAGGCATTCACAATGCAGTAATGCAGTCTGACGCCGACTCCAGTATTCGCTGGAGGGCTCGGGAGATAGTTCTGAGCGTAGGCCCCTCTCCCCCAACCAAAGCAGCTGATTGTTGGAGTATGGGGATGACAATCTTAGAGGTGGGTGTGAATGATAGCGGGTGATTTGTCAGTATTCAGCTCATAATGTCCTCCAGGTCGTCTCTCGCCAGCGACCATTTGCACAGTTTCCGAATGATGCGCAAGTAATTATGGCGTTGTATCAGGGTCACTTTCCTCTGCTTCCTCCCGGGTTGGATGGACATCTGGAAGGCCTACTCTCTTCGTGTTGGAAACCACCCCTCCAGAGGCTTAGTATCCAGACAATCGCTAAATATCTACGCCTTCTCAGCGAGCGTGCCAGGGAGTAGCGATAAACGATCGATCAATACCTTACTTCCTTTAAGAGATTTGGTTATGATTCACGCCAGATTTAAACACACCGCTGATCTTCATTTGCTGATCGAGAGCCTCAGCGAGCTAACGAATTCTCAGTTCTGTGACGATCGCTAACTGATCTGTGGATTGTTGTGACATGTTGACATGCTACCAGCCCATCAATCACCGAGTAACGAGGATCGGATACGCCTTGATGAGCTATTATTAGAAGTAGTCTTTTGACACCGTTGGCTAGAGGAGGAGATGCGCTTGGATAGATCAATGGCTTGAAAAGCAATTTTACTAGCCTTTTTTCGGATGAATAAAACCAGTATTAGTTTGATTCTCAACGTTTTCCGATCTTGAACATTACTCATAATGACGGGTGCCCTTGGGGAAACTCAGATACTATAAACGGATGTTAATGCCATTCGGGTTACCGCCATGGTATTGATAAAAACGCGTCGTTTTATTAAGAATTCCTGGTCCTTCTGAAGGTACACATTGGCTCTAATCAGAATCCCTCCTCCCCTGTAACAATGAAAATTTGTACGCTGACCGAGTCTTTATTGAACGACTTGGTTTAGGTAGAGGACACCCATCGGTATCATTCACTCGTTGATATCATGTCCTAATTCTTCCTCGCCTGTAATACAAGATTTGCATCAGTAAATATCACCAATGGGCTTTGTCTGGGCTGCACACAAATTCCAGCATTCACAAGTTGGCGCTGTTATATTTGGAAACCCATGATCTCAGTCCACCCACGCTGATCATTCGTTGAAATAGGACTGATCGGGTCACGGTCCTCTTGATTCGCTCGAGGTATGGGCCTTGTCAGATTGATATCTCATACAGGCAACGAACTGTATTTGATAACAGCAGAGGCACCGCCTAAAGTTCGTCAATCTGTCAATCTGAGCTTGTTGGTCTTCTGGTCAAAAATACAGGTAATGGCAATCCATGAGCTTTGAATTGATGTTCCTGGGTAAACAGCACTTTGAGGACCTATAAAACGGTCAATATCACGTCCCGACATAGATTTTCTGGTGCCGACTCTTCTCGCCGTCCAGCGAGGCACTATTTGTTGCCCGAAATCCCCCCCCGCGACCTGGAGACAAAGCAACGTTTTGAAGGAGTTGATGCCACCGCGGTCCTTAATAATAGCTATGAAACTTCAAATCAATGGCCTTGATGAATGCTGACTCGAATGTCAAATTCACATGGGGGTTTTACCCCATTCTACGCTAGAGAATAAGGCGAGTTGGGAGGACGAGGCTCCATACAAGTAGAGTGGCATTGTTCGTGCTACTGAATGCTACTTAACCGAACTCATTAGCTCTCCACTGCCTACAATATAAAAGAAATAATTTGCAGGCAAGAACCGCAAGCTTTTGCGTCCGCTTTCCTATCTACAAAACCCGTCTTCGTGAGCACTGTCTTAATTTACTCTCTTAAAGCCATTCTGCACAGACATGGCCCAAAGTAGCACAGTAAGTTCTTGTTCTAGCCGAGGTCGCATTTCCGAGTTCTGACGCCTCGATACAGTATGTTCTTGATGTTACTGCCCAGATAATTGGCAGTCAACCCCCAGAGATCATTGCCGAAGAGCATAATTGTTGCATCGTATTATATCGCAAACATCAGGCCCGGCGTATTGTCAAGAAATTTCGACTACGACGAGTCAACCATACTGAGGCTCGAGCATCGGTGTGTCCTGTAGTCTCCGATAGCATAACTCTCTATCCCTGACACCAAAACAGCTCGAATCTGCAGCACTGGGGTGGCGAACTGTGGAAAATCATCCAAATGTCAATCGCCTTATTGGTCTTGCATATTGGAGAGATGACCCTCTCCCATCTATAGTCACTTGGTACATGGGGCCTACTCTGATGGAATACCTGCGCATGACTCCTACAAATGAGGTCCACAAATTCGCGATGGTAAGACTCAAGACAGCGTCGGATCAGTCTCGGTATTGACATGCCCTCTATTCAAGCTGTTCGGCGTCGCTGATGCGCTCGCTTTTATGCACGGGCATAATCCTCCCATTTTGCACACCAATGTCAAAGCGGTAAGGGCCTGTTCTTCTGGATCCATTGCTACCTTGGTTTTCTGAGTGTACATGATACGGCGGCACTAGGCAAACATCGTTGTAGACAATGCGGGAAACGCTCTTCTGACTGATATCAGCATTCATGAGGCCATCATACAGTCGAACGCCGACTCGAGTGTCCGATGGAGAGCTCCAGAGAGAGCTCTGAACACAGCCCCATTAACTCATCACACATATACCAAGGAATGCGATTGTTGGAGCATGGGAATGACCATATACGAGGTGCTTTTATTAAAACTTCATGTAGTGATGATCCCGTATTGACGCCACTTCATTAGGTTATGTTTCAAAGGAAGCCCTATGCTGAAATACAGGATGACGTACAAGTCCCAATCTGGATGAATCAAGGTCACCTTCCTTCGCTTCCGCAAGGACTTAGTAAGAATTTCAAGAAACTCCTTTTTGGGTGTTGGGTGGTCGCACCTCAGGAGAGGTTCAGGATGGGCAGTATTGCAAACTACCTACGTCTTCTCGGTGATACTGCTAGGTCATGAAGTGCTTCTTTGCTATCATTGACATTTAGTTCTATACATATGTACTGTACTCCGGCGCATCAAGCCAGTGTAATCGAATCGTAGCAAAGTGACACTTGCAAGTTCACAACGTTGATAGAAGCAACTCGGTCGATTGCCTTCTAATTGGCGCCATACGATGATGAACATAAACAACCCATGAGATCTTTTGAGGAAGCCAACGATTAGGGCTGCCTCGAAATAGCACAGAGGGGCATAGACCTACCTCTCTCATCACTTTCGGAGATAATATCAGGAGTTTCGGAGGTTGCGACCGCAACAGGTTTAATCACAGAAGCACCGAAGATCATCGAAAGACGTCAAAAATAAGAGAATACGAAAATCGGCACGGGTTTTGAGCTTGATCTAACAGCATCTGGTATTTAGGCTAACACAGCAAACCGATGCCGACTCCGAGTAAGGGTCAGGAGAAAGAAGCTGTCCCCTGAAAATGATCTACCAAATCAAAGAATCATTCCGCTTCATAGGTATCCGTTTCGTAGTACGAATGATGCAAATACGAGGCTTCTATGCGTAAGAGATGAACGGAGCGTCGGTGATTCTGTTGACCAGATGGTCTGGTTGCAGCTTACTAGGATGCCTTCCTGTCGTGTCTCCGAGTATCATCATAATTATGCGCAAACGTTCCTCACAATGCTAATAGTGTTCTTCTGAAACGGTTGACTTCTTCAATGTCATGGACGCCGCAGCCCCACGCTAACACATTTGAAGTCGCCTGAGAGACCACTCGTTCTCCATCGCAGCTGGAACGAAAGGCGGCATGGGTTAAAACATCCCGAATTCCAAGACGTAGTTTACCGGCTTGAGAACTGGCCACACGAGCTCCCGCCCTCTCTATCTCCCACCCCAATCGCCTGGCATTCATAGAGCGGCACCGAGCCCTTGTAACGCAAGATTAGTCTTGAGGTCTTCTCACATTCATCAAATCCTTGATCAGGGGCCCTACATGGTTTAGGTTTAGCTCCTCTCACACAATGTCACCGCCAAAATTTACACGCAGTGCAGGAACTGCACAAGCACTGCAGAGTTTCAGAACTTGACGGTATCTTGACAACGACAAACGCCACACGACTTCTAAAATTTTATCTCAACAGCATTACCGCCTAAAACTCAAACTTAGCCGGATCCTGATTAATTGATTCTCGGTTATCACGACATCGCCGCAATCGAAGCCACTATGAGCCCAGACTAATAGTAACAGCAACAGCACTAATACTTATAGACCTCTAACAGTCCACATAGCCGATACTTCATCAATCCATCCGTGGCGCAAAAACAACTCAAGCGGTATCATCGAATTAATTCTTTCATACATGCATAACTACGTGTCATACGACCACAAACAAATGAGCAGAGTAGAGTGAAGCGAGACAAATAATGATAAGTAAAGAAGAAAAACCGAACAAAAAGAAATCCAGAGAGCAGAAGCAACAAAACAAATCGTATCAAAATTGTCCTCGAGTCATCAACTGCCAGAACGGCCCAGTAGAATAGAGAGACATAACGCATGAAGGCGACATACGAAGAAAATCACAAATCATCCTCCGGATCCCACCTTGAAATCTTATCCAAAGGCTGATAATAATACTGCTTATACTTCTTCGTCACACTTCTCTTCCCAGGTCGGGGCATCATACTCCTAATCAACGCCGCTCTCTCTTGATCACAATCGTTCTCTGGAACGTAGAACCACCTCGCTTCCATGCTTGCACTGTTATCGTCCTGTAATGCACGTACGTCAATTATTGTGCTCGATGTCACAAACAGAGAGGGAGGAAAAGGGAAAGAAGTAACACGAACCTTATAACTACTATCAACCTTCCCAAAAACACCACTCCCCCAACCCCCATCCTTNCACGAACACCCACTCCNCAAAACCCTATCAAACTCCCCGCCCCACTCCTTCTCCCCCTTCTCCTCCCTCATCGCCGGCCGACTCCCCAATACGATTTTACAAATCTGAGAAATGGGTAGCGAGGACGCTCGGGAGGTAGCCATGCCTTCAATTATCATCCCACAGATCTCGGAGTCGGAGAGCGCGATACCGTTTTGGTCTCGCGGGATCCCGTCGGCAGGGAATACGAGTAGCGGTTTGCTGGCTTTTTTGGATTTTGATTTTGATTTTGAGTGGGATTTTTTGATGGCTGATTTTGTTTGGCGGGATTTTGAGTTGGTGCGATGTGAGGATGAGGAGGAAGGCGAGGACGAATCAGAATCAGAGTCGGATTCCGATTCAGAAGACGACGACGACGAAGATTCTTCCACAACATATTTCGACTTCCGCTTCCGTCTCTGTTGTACGGGTTTCTTCGTCCCCTCTGTATCCTCCGTGTTCACCGGAGCCTTAGCTTTCCGCCCTCTCCATCCACCCCTCCCCTTCTTCGCCTGCTTCTCTTCCTGCTCTCCGTGTTGCCCTTCGCCCTCCACTTCCTCAGACACTTTCACCCTTTTACGCGCTGGTCCATCATCATTAGCATCATCAATCTTCGGCGCTATCAAAGGTGGAGAAATAGATCGTTTGAGACTAGAGGAGGAATCAGAGTGCGAGGTGGCACCACTGCTTGCGAGTGGATCGGAAGAAGTGGATATGGACGTGGATGTGGGCGAAGTGGATGTAGAGATCGAAGGCGATATCGCGGCGGAGGAATCCGAATGCGAGACACACGTCGTCGTCGTCAAAGGGGAGGATTGTCGACTCGGCGCTACCAACGCAGAAACAGAGGCTAAGGCCGAAGAAACAGAGGCTAAGGCCGAAGGAACAGAAACAGGTGCAGGAGTCGTAGACTTGCTCTCGCACGCCGCCTCGACGAGATGACTATCGCGCTGATAACGTTCCCCTTCGGCCGAAGTAGACGGTAATGATGAAGATGAAGATAATGCCACGCAAGGTTTATCAACATCAACATTCGTCGAAGAACCCGAGCCCGAGTCCGAGTTGGTCATCTGAATATCCCCATCTGGAGGAGGTTGAATCAACAATTTCAAAATACTGCTCCTCGCTAGTCCTCCAGAGGAAACACATGGAGATTTGATTGTGTTCTTCGGTGTGGGACAGTCGCCGTCCTGCGCGCATGATGCGATGTCGTGGCAAAGGGGAGCAGTCGAGTAGAGGAGGAAAGCAAAATCAACAAACGCACATAAACCACAAAACAAAACTGAAGCTCACCTCGTTCACAAAAATAGCACTTTGTTTATTTCTCTCATGCTCCAAAAACCCCTCATTCAGATCTCGTGGTAGAACAACCACATTGACAACCGAAGTAACGGCATCACTGTCATCATCATCAATCAATTTCCGGTCCGTGAGAACCAGAGCTTTCTCTTCTTCCACACATGCGTTCTTGGCTTTGTGCGTGGCCTCGGCCGTGGGTGGGGGGATGTCAGAAGACTGAGGCTCGATATCGATATCGATGTCGATGGAGAATGTATCCCCGAGGTCTGATGAGATTGGGGAAAGTGGGGAAGATGGCGTTTCGTCGAGTTCGAGTGCAAGTGGGAGGGGGAGGGGAAGAGCGAGTGGAGATGCGGCTAACATTCCCGGGGATGGAGAACCTGGAGAAATTGATGATCTTAGCCGACCATCTGCATCAACCCTCTCCTCCGCCTCTACTACAGGCGACGAACTGAACATCATTGGAGGTGGTGGTGACGACGGCGGTAAAGGTGACGAAGGAGTCAATAATTCATCCGAATGATCCTCCTCCTCATCCACGTCCATGCTACTGTCCCGGTCACTTGTTAAGGGCGGAAGTTCGAGTTCTTCCGTTGATGATGGGATTATTGGAGAGGGAGAGGATGGGAGAGATGGGAGTGGTGATGATTCCGTCCTCATTGGATTCGGAGAATGCGACGGTGATGGTGCGGAGGATGAGGATATTGTTACCTCGGGCACAGAAGAGAGGGTTTCATTAGGATTGATGGAT
>JANIEX010000687.1:0-22695 GCA_027627405.1 Leucocoprinus birnbaumii
CCTCACTGCTTCCCACTACGACGATCTAGGATTGGCGATTGGAGGGAACTCGAACGTGCTGTTCAAGCGTAGAGTTCTTCTCATTCGTCAACCTACTGAAATCCTCGATCGTATCACTTCGTTCATTGATGCCCGTGAGGACCTCATGAACTTTGGCTTGACGTGTAGAAGGCTCAGTGAGGTCGTTTTCCCAAGACATTGGGAATATCGCGTCATCAAAGCAAAGATATCGATGATTGGAGTATGGAAGCACTTATGTGAGAGGTCAGATTTGGCTGCGAATGTGAGGGTAGTGGAGGTCATTGATGAAAGGAGCGAGAAGCGCGTTGTGGTACCAAAGGTTTGCCGGAAGGTTGCTACAAGCACCCAAGTTGGAAAGCCGAGTTTGACGAACATGCCTGGAGGGATAAAGGCAGAGGAGGTGATCAGTGCAAGCAGTACCGAAGAGGACTCCTCGGCTGCTTCGGGCAGTGTGGCCGGTGGACTAGGAGTTGCTGCCGCGAAGAAAATATCAATGCACAAGCGCCAAGAAAAATACTTTATCACTGCGCTCGAGAAGATGTCCGATTTGCAGACCCTTAGATGGGAATCAAACCATTCACCGCTTTCGGTGCTTGACAATGATGGCGGTCAGCTTTGGAAGACTCTGGCACGTGGTGGATCGCTTGGTACACTCGAAGTAACGGACAATATGGCTTTCTCTCCTCTGAAAACGGACGAGGATAATGACGATGAAAACGATGAAGTGTCATGTAGCTCCGTGGAGTCCAAGCAGTCGGCGGTGCGTAATACCTCACGTATCTGCTGAAAGGTGGAAATGACGTAGGAGCGCAGCTCATTAATCTGCGATCAATCAGACTACGTGCTACGCATTTCCCTTATGGCGCTCCCAAGATACCCTCGATGAGCCGAATTGCATCAATTCTCCACCAATGTCCTAACATCCAAGTACGCGCTTATCCTTGTTCATGTCTCTTGACGCAAGCTTATGCTTCCTGGCATAGAATCTAGAAATCATGTTCAAGAGCCCGAAGAATAGTTCAACGTCATCGCCGATAGCCAACGAGTTCCTAACATACGGTCGTTGGTCGAGCCTAACGTCTCTCACTCTCACCAACCTCTCATGCTTCACAACGACTTCCACTGTCACGATACCCCCCCTCCGCGTCAACCAACGCTTCCACGTCCTCTCTCATTCAACAAAATCCTCTGCAAGCATTCCTTTCCGCGCATCCTAACCTTGAAGTCCTCAAGATCACCGACATGTCACCGGCCGCCCACTTCCGTCGACTGAGAACCCCGCTTCCTCCGAACACATTACCCAAGCTCAGAGCGCTCCATGCTGGAAAGGACATCATAAATATGATTCTTCGATCACCCTGTAACCCGCCTCGACCTCTTGAGGTCCTTAGAGGCTTCAAGCTGGCCGGAGTCTCGAGCTTTGTCACAACCTTAACGGAGAAATGTAGCGGAACGCTAACTGGAGATGGGAGAGCAAATGCCAAAATTGAACTCTACCGGAACTTAGAGAGGGTTGGTCAAACGCTTAAGAGGATCGAGCTTGATGGTTGGGGTGATTTGGACGATGTGAAGATGTTGGCTCATTGTGTTCCGAAGCTGACGTGGCTTGACATTGGTCGTCGGCTGAGACCCGCAAATGGCTCTGGTGCGAGTATCAACTCGACTCCGGGACCACTGTCAACCGGTGGTAGTGCTAGCTGGCGAGGACAAGCACAAGCTCCTGTGACGAACATGGTCGAGTGGTCGGAGATCCTATCAAGTTTTGAGGAGCTAACCACGTTCCATGGCGTCAAGTTCTTCTATGAAGTCTCCCCGAACGCTCTCCCTAACAATGGTATCCTATTGCCGAATGACCCCAGCAGCTCATCGACACTGCCAATTGTACATCCCACTAATCCTCACCTACCCATCTCGATGACGGATCGCAGTCGTATCAAGAAGAATGACGAAATTGCTGGTGTGCTGGCATGGAAATGTCCGAAGTTGAGAAGGGTGGATCATTGGGATACTGCCGGACCGGCGGGTGGTAAGGTTATCGTGTTGTATCGCGACGCGGATTTTGGACCGAGTGGCGGAGAGGGCAAGATGAATAAAGTCAGATGGGATGTCAGGAAAGACAAAGTTTGACCCTTTCAGTGGCGGTAGATACCAGTTTCGAGGTACGTCCAAGTGGGTATCCCAGGATCGCTGCTTACAATCGGTCCTCTGCCTGTGTCGTATAGATATCTTCAGGGCCGCAGTATACTATGTGTACAACTTTGCTATGAATATACGTATATCAAGGCGTTTCGTTGACCCCGTAGGCGCTGAACCAGTTTTACGAAGCCATCACGTCATCACCTTTCAAGAACGATGTCCTCATCTCGCTGATTTAGCTTCTAAGCCCGCTGCTCAGCATCATGCTTTACTTCGCGTGATGGGTGCGAACTACCCAGTGGGATGATCGCCGTCTTGGCGCTCATGTTTCATCCGCGCTATAAACATCCACACCCACGTCACACTCGTCCGACTGGCCACTTTACACTCGATCGTCACTATTCTTGGCGTGCGGTACTGATGAATGGAAACTTATCGGACTAAGCGGGAAATCATCGTTCAGATGATCAGCTTGGCCTATGGTAGGCACGGCCAGAGATTCAGTGCCCGAGATGGGCGGTTATAGTACGTATATGGCTTTGCTTTCGATGTTGAGCAACTATAGGCTGCTCATAACCTCAACTATCTTCACAGGCTTGTGGTTCATGAGAAACCACCGGCTTTGAGGTGAGTGTACGCGTTAGTCTCGGGCTGCTGTTCCTCTAGTAGGAACATACGTCGACCAAAAGTCTATGCAATGCCGCTGCCATCGTCCAACCGGCTTTGCAGTCCAGACTCCAACGTCAACACGATGATTATCCGGTCCAGGCAACATTTTGCCGTAAACAACATATAGAATGGCGCGAACGAAGCACGAGAGCACAATAATCACCTCTGAGAAGGTCACGACGACAGGCTTCCACTCGGTGTTCGCGCTTTCTGATTTAGCCGCCTCCAGCTAAAGTCCTCTTCGCGCCGCATGTTCCGATAACCTGAGACCTATTATTAGGGTGTCAATATAAAGCGTACTGCTATAAAGCGTACTCGACTACCCACGGATGCGTATTCTTGGACCTGGAGCTTGACTGCAGGATTATGTTAACGCGTTATCTAGGTACCATGCCTTCAAAACTACTACGTGGTTGTATTGTTCTGGATCTCGCGACCTGAAGGGTTTTGTCATCCTGTACGGAATCACGATGTAAGGAGTCGTTCATGTGCTCAACGGTACCCGTTCAGCTAGCTTCTTCTAGGTATTCCTACTGAAGACGCGAGGTATAAAAACCTCGCGGACAGAGAAGTGAGTGATACCGACCCTCTACCGAGTCTACTTCCTCGTCATGGCATTTTCTTTGAAGCTGCTGTCTACTGTTGTATTATCGGCACTGTATTGTCAAGTATCTGGCGCACCTGCCACACGGGGCTTCAGATTAAACACGCATCGCTCCCATGTTGTTGGCCGCGGTTTGGAACTCCATACCTATCATCCATCTTCAACTTTCGAAGTAAGGCCGGTTTATTCGAGTTTAGTGTTTATTCACCCACTCTATAGACTTTCGGAAGTGGCGTCGATCACCCGCTGTCAAGACGAGGCGACACTGACATTAAAGAGTCTTCAATTTCTTTCGTGCAATCACATCTCGGCGTCTCGCCAGAAACAATCTCCTTCAAATCAGGTTATTCCGGAGAGGCAGCTAAACATGCTTACGTGAAACAGACATTTGTACGGAGTTCTCCTCACTTACAGCCTTCGTGACCTCAAATAGATCTATGATAGAACGGTATCCCTGTCGCAAACGCGGCTGCGAGCGTCGCGTTTAACCATGATAATAAAGTGGTAGCCTTTGGTTCTTCATTCATCAAACCTAGTAGGTAACTTAAGACCCAATTCGCAACTCATGTCTTCTGAGCAACTTATCGTAGAAAGCATCGCTTCTTCTACCCCGTCCATTTCCGTCCAGGACGCGACCTCCACGGCAGAAGCTGCTTTAGATGGCACTTATAACAGTCATCCAACCTCCATCCAATATATCGCAAAGGAGGATGGGACCCTGATCCTTACTCACGCTATGCAAATACAGAATGAAGCAAAAGGCACTTGGTACGAGGCGTTTGTGGACGCACATTCGGGAGAGCTCGTTCATTTAACCGACTTTGTTGCTAAGGCTTCTGTATGTTGTGCCATATATTGCGTTCAATGCGGGTGGCTCATTCTTTTCCAGTACCTCGTCCTTCCCATTCAGAAGCAAATACTCACGCAAGGTTTTGAAACCCTCACGGATCCCTTCGATAGTTTCTCTTCGCCTTTAGGATGGCATTCAGACGGCACTACAAACTACAGGTAGGCATAGTGCCCATACTTTTACTCTCACTGAGACTCAACATCAACTTCTAATAGTACTACAACGTGAGCATGCTCCACCGTCTGAGTGTGGCCATCTCTGATTTGTTTGTGTCGTAAAGGGGAAATAATGTTATCGCCTATAAAGACACTACTCCTAGTGCCCTCACGGGCGCTTCGTCTCCCATTCTCAATTTTATTTACCACCAGGATCCGACCATTCAACCGACTGTGCAAGTGAACGTTGACGCAGCTCGTACAAATGCTTTCTACATCGCAAACTCGGTCCATGACATCATGTACCGGTGAGTATATCCTCCTTGCGAGATGGTCCTCGGGCTGAGTAATTGGATCGATAGCTACGGGTTTACCGAGGTATGCGATTCACCTTCGCCGAAGTTACTCAAGCCCTCATAATGTGCAGGCTGCCTTTAACTTTCAGACAAATAATTTCGGAAAAGGCGGAAAAGCTAATGATCCAGTTCAAGTCTCGGTTCAGAGCTCGGCAGGACTAGATAACGCTGATTTTGCAACGCCACCTGAGTAAGTTTATCTTTTCGGAACCCGAGATGCCTGCTCATTATGTTTTTCAGCGGCCAGAAGCCTCTAATGAGTGAGTGACCTTTGACGAGAGATTTGGAATAACCTAAACTTCTATTAGGAATGTTCTTGTGGGACTACGTCCAGGTAGAACTTCTGACTTTCTCGTGGAGGCCAGTCTACTCATGGCATCACTAGCCAATGCGCGATGGGGCACTTGAAAACGACATAGTTGTTCACGAGAATACGCACGGGATGACAAACCGCATGACCGGTGGCGGCACCGCTGACTGCCTTCAAACGACGGAGTCCAGGGGACTCGGTGAAGGTAATTATTTGCGTAGAGTCAAAAGATCATGTACTCATCGCCTACTCAGGTTGGTCTGATGCAGTTGCAGAGTAAGTCTTACTCGAACTATATTTATACATATTACACAGCACTCATGTCTAATCTCTTGGACAGGTGGACCGAGCACAACTCGAGCTCAGTGCCCGACTACGTCATGGGCCAATATGTGTCGAACTGGGGCCCCGGTGTCCGCGGCCGGCCTTACTCTACTTCAACGTGAGAGGTCTACTATTTAGCCATTTTCTCGAGTTCACTCTTCATCAGGACTGTGAACCCTCTCAAATATTCGAGTCTCAATGGGAGAACGGAAGTTCACAGTATGCCACTCTTCTCGCGTTGATATCTCGTATTACGTGTGTTGAATGCCTATATAGGTATCGGTGAGATCTGGGCTAACTTATTACACAACGTCTACGCTTCCTTGGTAGGAAAATATGGTTGGTCAGCAACAGCTCGAACAGACCCAACAGGATCCGAAGGGAATGTTGTATTCCTACATCTTTTGATTGATGCGCTCGCGCTTCAACCGTGCAACCCTACTTGTGCGTGTCTTCGTCTACTCTGGTCAGAATGTCCCTCACAGGCTTTGTAGTCGTGAATGCGCGAGCCGCATGGATTCAGGCTGATGCCAACCGGTACAAAGGTGCTAATAAATGTCTGCTCTGGAGTGTTTTTGCCAGCAGGGGCCTGGGAGCCAGTGCTACCTCGGCCTATGTCGACGATTTCACTATTCCTAGCGGCTGCTGATTGTTAAGTACGAGTAACGATATTGTTACCTTCCTCTGACTATCACACGAGTTACTACTGTAACATGTATCTCATAATCAAGATAATTATTATGATTTGGAACGCGACTCTAACTATCGACTCTCATAGAATCAGCACTCAGAAGGCACTGCCATTCTTGTCTCTGTTTAAGTAAGGTGTATTCAGGTCGAGTCACGGAGATATCACCCAGGTTTTCAGAGCCATCAGTGCACGACTGCTACACGGTCAGGCTGCTACCAAAGTCATGAAATGAGACATCCCGAAATCACCGTTTGAACATCCTTCGCCAAGGAATATCGAATTACCTCACAATGACGTCGTCTCGAGCTCGCTACCCTGGAGCCCGTGCACTGGTCGAAAATCGGGTCCACGCATGGGCTGAAATAGGTTATTGTCGTGGATGACAACAGTGAGTCGCATTCAACACTCATCCACCTACTAGCAAGAATGTCTTGGCAGAATCGACGCTGAATACAACCACAACGTAGTATCTTGGCTTTTCTAAGGTTTTAACAAGGTTGCTTGTGGACGACAGTCGTTGTGATAACGAGGCTGTGCCCTTTTGGTTGGCGGCTGCCGAATGCTGTGCCGAAGACAATACCATCATAAAGCAAGGTCTTCGGCTAGCGACGGTCAGGAAAACCAAGGCATAATTTCAGCCACTCTGGGTTTCCACCAGGCCGCGCTTACCTCCATCAACAAGATTTGTGGACGCCAAGAAGAATTTCGTGGCAATGGGACAATTGGAGACCAGTAATATCTTGCTTAGTCAGACAAAAATGTAGAGCATCGGCTTGGTTCCTTGTCCTTTGTCTCTTGTTACTCATTTCTCTTCGCTGTGTAATGGGTATAAAAGCGGAATTGAACCAATCCCATTTACACTTCCTGTTCAACTTTGCCTTTTCCTTTCAACTTCTTCCCTTTCCCTGTATTATTTGCACACTGGACGGCGGGCACCGTAGGCCCTTCGGAGAATGGCGCCTATTTCATTTCCTTTTATAGCATGGATCCTGGGGATCATTACCTTTGTTCTTTTCACGAAGACCCAATTAGTGCAAGCACATCCGTGGCCCTTATATGTCAAACATTCAACTCATAGGACGAGACATTACGCTCGTGGATTAAAGTTGGATGTTTACAATCCCAAATCGGACTTCAAGGTACGTGTCTTCAAAAAACCTCGATTCAAGCAAGAGTTGCTAATGAGGAGTAGACGTACAACCCTCGATCCAATAATAAAGGATCAAGATTGACTAGCATCGAATGTCTCACACCTAGAGATCCTCCGGACTCGGAACGATTACATGACTCCGCGGTCTCGTTCGTGAGCTCACAGCTCTCCACGAACTCTACAAATGTCCTATATCATAAAGGGTGGTCTACTTCACTTGGGAGTTACGCCTACATGAAACAGTCTATTGTAGGTGATTATCCAACCTTGGTGCCCTTTTTTGACTGAGTTCTCAGAATGGCGTGCCCGTCGCTAATTCCGTGGCCAATGTTGCCTATGACCGGTGTTCCCAAGTAGCTGCTTTTGGCTCATCTTTCATCACCGTTGAGGGGGGTACGTCCATCATTCTTGTATCCGATCCAATCAGAAAGCTTATGCCCGGTTCACGTGCAGCTAATATTGCTTCCCCGTCTCCTTCAATCAAATTTGAGGACATTCGTCCCAGTGTCGAAGAATCTTTAGGGGGTCTTTGCAGAGACTCCGTCGCCCCAAGTCTTGAATACTTGGTGAGAGCGGAGGGATCCGTCGACCTTACATACGTTGTCCAGATAACGAATAAGACGAGTAACCTTTGGGTCGAAGCTTTCGTGTCTGCACACTCCGGGCAGGTTTTGAGCGTCACTGACTTCACTGCTCATGCAACTGTACGCCAAATTGATGCTCTATCCTTCGCCTATTGATGTCTCTTGCTGATTCAGTTCAACGTTGTGCCTATTCAAGAAAATAACTTCTTTGATGGCAGGAAAGTCTTAGTTGACCCAGAAGACCTTCAGTCGTCACCAGTCGGCTGGATCTCTCCTCCTCAAGAATTCAATTTAAGTCTTGAGCTTCCCGGGTTCGTGAGACACTTCGTGCCTCTTGTAATTTTACTCACTCCTCCACTGACGTTACAGCGGCAATAACGTAATCATGTTCGCCGATAGATCCCTAGCTGTTGGAGACACGCGCGTGGCCAACTCTATCGAACAATCAAACTCGATTGGACTATTCGACAATAATTACGACCCTGATGATCCTAGAAACATTGATGGATTAGAAGCAGTGCTCGATAATGCTTTTTTTGTCATGAATACGATGCACGACATCTCGTACAGATATGGATTTACGGAGAACGCTAGTAACTTCCAACTTAGTAACCTGGGCAAAGGCATATCGGAAGGGGAGGGTGATCCGGTCAGAGTATCTGTTCAAGACTCTTCCGGTACCAACAACGCGCAGTTCCAGACGCCACCCGAGTAAGTGAAAAGTATTTCCTCTCTAGGATGTGTGCCAATCAGGCTGATGAACGAGCGATTTTGGTCAATAACAGAGGCTCTCTGCCTCTGGCACAGTTTTTCTTTTTCGACTCCAATGGAGTGAGTAGCTCCTACTCCGACTGATATAAATTTGTATGATCTAACAATTTGAATTGCGTTGATTAAATAGGTAGAGAGAGATTCGTCGTTTGCTAACGATGTTCTGATACACGAGTTCACCCACGGGATCACAAATCGGATGACAGGAGGAGGTACTGCTCGGTGCCTTCAGAGCCTTGAAGCAGCTGGTATGGGCGAAGGGTGGAGCGATATGATGGCTGCTTGGGTGAGCCAGAAGTCAGCCAATGTGGATGATTTTCGAGTGGGCCTTTACTTTGATCAGAAAGGCATTCGTTCTCATCCTTATTCTATCAACGAGTAAGTTAAGTTGATCCTCTTTGCCCTGTACTCACAATATCCAGAATCACAAACCCATTGAAGTTCTCGGACGTGGCAAAATTGAACGAACCTCATGGTACGCTTTTCGCTGGCAAGGGTTGATTTGATATTAAAACAGTCTGCGCAGCAATTGGCGAGATATGGGCAAACACGTTATACCACGTATATGCAGACCTCGTTCAGGATCTCGGATTCTCGGAAAATGCATTTACAGAAGTCGACGGGCAGGAAGGTAACATAGTATTCATGCACAACATGATTGACGGCCTATTACTTCAACCATGCAACCCGACCAGTCCGTGTCTTTTCTCTTTACACATATTGGCACTTACTTAAGAGTGCTTTAAACAACCAGTGATCCAATCTCGTGATGCCATTCTGGCTGCGGACATGTTACGATATCGTGGTGCGCACCAATGCGTCCTATGGGGAGCATTTGCAAGGAAGGGTTTGGGAGTTGATGCTGGTGACACATTCGAAGATGGTTTTGCGGTGCCGCCGGAGTGCCAAACGGTGACTGATGCACGGGGATAGCGCCTGGCTTCTTGTAATCGTACATTGCCATTACGCTAATAGCGACTTCTAAATATTGCTACCGGGTTCATAGCACATATCCAGTCCACCAGAGATATCACCGTCAGTTTGTCAGCAACTAGTTTGTATAACTTTGACAGTGGTGTTGCTATGCACTCAAGTTATCGCCTTGCTTAGCAAGATCTTCCGACCAATCAAACATGCAAGAACGTCAGTACCATAACACCCTCTGATAGATAAAAAACTCGACGCCAAAACCACGGCAATTTCGTCAATATTGATAAACAACTGTGAAACTTACCAAGGCAGAAGCGCCCATAATTAGCCCGGAATGTGCCAAGAATTTCTGGATCGGGTTTGCAATACTATACCTATCCATAATCTACGACGTTGCAATGTCATTAGATGAGCAAAAGGAAGAGGAAAGGCTCATATGTACCAGCGTCAGTGAGGCAATGAAGCTACATGAAAGCACCATAGGCCGCTGAATCATGTTCGAGACCAGAAATCAATATCTCAATGTAGTACAGCTTCTCAGTCAGGAACAAAACAAACCGCCGCGTCAACGATCAAAGACTCTACTTTTTTGGGAAACGAGTCATCCACTCCACGCCACGGAGACACGGGACTCAAAAACACGCCGCTTGTCTGGGTGCTGGGATGAGATGGTCACGGTCCAGGTGGAGGAAATAAACCCGAATATTCTTGGCGGAAGTCCCCGCTAACCGCAATTATCGGCTATGAGGGGACATCGGTTGAGCGATATCCGTCATAAGGGGTCTGACTGTAATAATCGAGATAGGCACACTAGCTGACTCCGTCGAACGTCTTTTAACTCTCCCATGGCTGTACCGGCGACACACCGCGACATAGGGCATCAATCCAGTCAGCATACCATTGAAAGATCTCTCGATATCTGTCTTGGTAGTGAAAACAAGAAGCCTACACGTGTTCTTTGGAAGGTCGAACTGGTCGCCGCGCTTGGATGATGTTGCAGTTATATCATTTTGGGTTACTTAACTTTTCAGATCGTTCGACAGCCTGGCAGTAGGAAAGTGGGGGGAGAGGGGAACCAGGAGGGGATCATGCGAAGAGATCCATAGCCGATCGTCACTGCGGTTGTTCTTTCGGAGATGTTGACAGGTCCGAAATGGTTCAAGCGCCAGAGGTCACGGCTCAAGCGCTCAAGAAGGTTGGTTCAATAGCATCTTTGTGGGAAGATGATGGCTTGAATAGCACTTTTGATCCTGAAGCCAGAGGCAAATAAATTCTGAAACATATTGGCCTGTATGTTGCCATTTTTGTAATTTGATACAAATCGCTCGAGAGAGCCTTCAGGTGCATACCCTGTCTTCGTAGTCCGCTGTGAAAATGGATACTCTCTCTCTGGAGCAAACTTCCAACTGACTTAATAGTTATTCCATTTGAACGGGCACTCGGATGACAGCTCATACCACACTATAATACCGGCTATGAGGTGAGTGGCATGCAGGGCGCGACATAAAGAATTCAGAAAGAATCAGCAAGAATAGAGCTTCGAAAAATGATGCAGGACACGGGGAGAAGACCGACCCAGTGGAACGGTTTGTGACAGCTTCCTATAGTATGCTGAGAGATCGAGATATCGAGAAATTCGGTCCAGGTGTAGTGTATAGACTGCAGCCTTCAAAGATACCAAACTGCACTAGTATATATCTAAGTCAATTTTGGTGGGTCCCCGTCCTTGCCGTTTGTAATTACTTAGTTGGACGGTCTGCGTGGCCAAATCAATGGTGATAATAACGCGCTCAAGTGTTAAATACCTTGCGCAACCATAGACAGTCATGGGCCAGGGTCACCAACTACCTCTGACAATACAGGTCATCTATCAAACTTCGCATTAGTAAAGGTCGGAAGATTTCGCCCAAGAATAGAATACCATTCGCTGATAATTACTACAAGGTGGCCTTTGGAATCAGAATAGGAAGGAAGCCATTCAATACTGATTGGGATTCCGTCAGACACACGGATGCGTTCAACCCTATTTAAGGCCCCATGAAAGAATAGATGTCTTCAGGCTTCCAAGCTCTACACTTCATCCACCAGCGTTATGCAATCCGACCCATTTTCTGGGGCTAGAGATTTCCAACTCAACTATTGCAACTTTTACCAAATCTCTGAGCACAATACTCTCTGCTACGTGGTTTGCCCTCACTGCCACTGTCAGTTTAGCAATCCTCGAAGCTTCTACCACCAGGGAATGACTGCGCCCCTTTGGGAGACCACGAGAGTACACTCTGCACTGCCTTCGTGTTGGGCTTCACTTGTATCGCATGTAAGTCCGAAGCTTTTATCATCCTGGATAAAGTACAGACTACCATTGGAATATAGCGTTTTGCGCCAGTGAATTATTCGTTATTGACACCAGTGATCATGTTTGACGCCATGAGCATACCTTCTTCGTACCCCAGTCGCGATATCCCTTACAGTTCGCCGCCAGTCAAGCACGAGTCCACGCATGTGCGCTCGACTTTAATAGCAATACCACTCAGGCCCTGGGGAACATTTCTCCCTTTCCGGGCACTATCTCTCAAAGATCCAATGTTGAGGATCTTCGACCTCTCCCACTATTCACCACGGATGATCCGTTACAGTCCTACGGTACATCACTCAGTGTGCGGCCTGGCACTAAAAGCCAAGAGTCCCCCCTTGCGTCGTTCACATGTAATTTTGGCACAGGAGCCGCCGTAGCTCAATATCTCCCGGCAAACCAGGTCATTGGGCCGCACTTTTGATTTACCAGCAATTGTTCGACTCGTGGGGTTTGGAACGAGAACCGTGAATTTTGTACCACTCTGTTCTGCTGGTTTTCCACAATTTTCTCTTGTATTCAATTGGTCACTCGTATTCCTGCTTCTCAAGCCATGTGTAATTAATAAATCGCTTTCCGAATGTAAATCGCCCCCGTGCAGAGTCGAACGGCCTACCGGTCGACTAGGCGATCCAAGAGTGTTGATCTTATCTTATCTTATCTCGTCGTTGTTGATCGGACCTAGTGAGAAAAAGGGAAAGTGTGACAAACATTGGAGGGCGGGCCCAGGATTGGGCCAATTCGATTGGTTGGAAATGTCGGAGCTGCAGCCTATCATTCCAGCACGGGACGAAAGCAATCCTGGAGCCTTAGCCGTCGCCGCCCCCAGTGATCCCATTGAGCCTCCCCCCATCACAGAGCAGGAGGTCGGCGAGTATCGCGAGCAAGACAGATTCCTTCCAGTGCGCACTTTTCCTTTTTCCTCGTTACCTTTCGTCCTGCCCATCGTCGTTTCCGGCGCTAATCCTCGTCACAGATCGCTAATGTGTCGCGTATCATGAAGGGCGCGGTTCCGCCCACCGCGAAGATCGCAAAGGACGCCAAGGAGTGTGTGCAGGAGTGTGTGTCAGAGTTCATCTCGTTCATAACGTCCGAGGCGGCAGAGAAGTGCCAGATGGAGAAGCGCAAGACGATTGGGGGCGAGGATATCTTGTACGCTATGGGCACGCTTGGGTTCGAGAACTATGCGGAGACGCTCAAGATACACCTTGCCAAGCTCAGACAGGTGTGTGTTTACTATGACTCTGCCGATGCGTCTGCGCTCATGATTGTATTCTATGGTGATAGTATCAGAACGGAGGGGGAAATCCAGGTGCTGGCGGGTCGAGTAGAGGGCAGGACGACTCTAGGGAGGATGAATAGGACGCAATGTGAAAATTTCTTGCAGGTGATTCTCAAAGGTGCGTCGCCTCAGCTCTACAGCCTTCGCGTCAACTCATGTTCGTTCATTCACTCTGCAGTGTAAACATATGTATTGTATATATCATTATCTTGCTGCTCTCTCTTGCTGTAACCCAATCGATCTCCCCTCTGTGCCACCGTCAAATACCCCCACCAGTGCTTGCAAGCCCAGGCGGATAAACCACCAGCCTCTTTCGCTGTTACCGTGTGGGAGATTTTCTTATCTTGCAACGTGTGCACCATGCTTTGTGGGATTCGAACCTTTCGCGACATCTTGCGTGTGTGTTGATCTTCATCACCATCCAAACTTCTTTACATCTTCACATGGTGATTTGCGGCTCAGACATGTATGTTTGCCCGTCGAATTCTCCGTTCCACCAACCTGTCCGTTAGCGCTCATTTGTGCGCCTAAAAACTTAATTTTGAATCGGACCATGAGGTATGTGAAAACCCGAGGCGTGTTACGAGCACGAAACTATATTGATTTCCCGCACAATCAACATACTTGACTCTTCAGCGGCAACACAACGACTGATGTTGATGGTCTGATGGTGGGCTGATAATCTAATCAGGTGTGCAGACATCTTACAGCGACCGCTGACCATAGCACTCTTTTTCCTTTTATTTTTTTTGGAAAACATCGCCACGGGACTGGCTTCTCTGACCCGGTATCCAGCGGTCCATTTTGTCCATAACACTTGTTGTATTGCACTCAACAGGACCGTCTGGTATCCTGCGATGGCGATTTGTCAATAAACTGAAAGAAAGACAAAGCGGAGAGTTGCGGAATACGGTCAGGACCCGTAGAGTGAGGGCATGATGAACCGACCCACAGTATCGCTATCGGAAAAATGGCATTCAAACCAGGACACGCCGAGCTACTGAGAGTCAAGCTCCTAGTTAAAGGACAAGAGTCTTGCTCTTGAACAACACTACTATAAGAAACCTAGTGACTACCGATCGAGAGGCCATGAAGATAAAGATATGGAATTTAGGATGTGAAGAAAACTAGTTAATTCGATTACGAGGATCATTCATTGCCACGCCTGAGTTACGAGCAAATGACTTTCGGATTCTTCCGAAACGGGGCGTGATATCTCGGCCTTCCTGTGCCCTTTGATCAGTGTGCCGACGGAGTGCATCACTAGCAGGAAAGCTAAGATGTCTCTGATCGTCACTTGGGCGACTTGCTAGCGAGGACTCGGTGGCGATTCCGTTCCGTTGTGGCGACCATTCGACGACTGCAGGTGGAAAAGATACCGGGTGTGGTTGATGAACATTGAGGTATGGCGTACGTGCAAATGGCGTTGGATTCGTCCAAGTCGCGTAGTTGTTTTCGGTGGGATAGTACTATATGATAGTTGTACGCATCAATTAAGTCTGGATTTCATATAAAATTGATGGATGAACGTACACTTTGTTGTGCGACGCGGATCGTTCCCGGCGTTGATGACGTCATTTGTACCCATGGTTGGAACCCGTACAAATTCATTGGAAAATGATCGTGGTACTGAAACGGTATCGCTGTGCTTACCGTTCCGTCCACAATATTTCGTGACTGAATAAGACTGCGGCAGTAATGGCAGACGTAAAAGTTGTTATGTACTTGAACGTGGAACTGCGGGAAGTGTCCACCGTGTATTTCAAAATCGGTGGCACCGGCAAAATGATTTAATGACATGCGCCTTTGATGATAAAGCGGCTACTAAAATGTCATCAACGGGGTAGGAAGAGATCAAGTAGATCCGCCGGATGAATGGCAGATTAGTATGACAAGGGAGCTAGTGACGAAGAAATTCAACACTCAGGCGGGGACACGATCTCAGTGTTGAGTTCGGCTGCAGGCTCTTTCAGCTTCCTATAGTATATATACCGCAATAACTAATTAGACTTGTTTAAGTCCATCCATACAGCCTCAATACAGGACCCGCCCATTTTTACTTGGTTTTGGAGCCCATTGATCGAAAGTCCTACAACGATCATTGAAATCAAGAATGGGCTCACACCTTCCGGCCTTGAGGCTCGATGGCATCATCACTGATATGATATCGGACCCAGTGATGGCTAATAAAATTTAAGTATTTCTCAAGAACCGATAGTATGACCATGCTTGAACTTCAGTATCCATGTATCTCGCCATCGTTGGTTTTTGTTCGACTAATGCTCTCTGGTAAAAGACATGCATGAGAGGAACGATATTGCTTCAGGTAGATGGATTAGATTTGAATAGTAAGTCATCATGCCTCAGGCCTTGATTATCTCTAACATGCGGCATTTTATTCATAGCTCCGCTTCGATCCCTCGCAGTCAACTTATCAATAATCAGTCCTGAATATTTTAATAGGTCGAGCCTTGTTAGTTAACAGCATCCTCTTCGTTACCGAATCACTCGCATCACCTCGATGCCCCTCGATATCAACATCACGGTGTTTGCTGAGCCATTGCCATTGTAACGACATAATAGTGTTAATAAAGCCGGCAGCAAAGATGGGCGCTGTTGGTGAGTTGCCAGCAACGATATCAGACATCACTTGGATCCAGAGGTGCCGCTTGATCCTTCAGAGCCAGTGATCCTGCAACCAAACCACCTCACTATGCCTCACACTATTAAGGGGAGAGGGAACGAGAGAGCAAAACCCAGTACGTACCGGGATCGCGAATAAGGCTACCCGCTACGCATGGGCAGGCGCACTGGGAGAGTTCCCAAGTATATATTACCTATGAACCAGTAGAGACACAGGCTTAGAAGGATACGGCCGCGTGACGTTCACTAACGCGTAACTCTCTACTTCCCGAATGCTTGAGATAATTATAACGTCCTGATGATTAGGGCAGCCCATACATTGCGTGGGATCACAGAGCCGGGATGGGGATGATCCACTGAAGACGCACGATTGGTGCCACTGCTGTTAAGTCTCTCATGCTCTCTGCTGTCTGGTTTTGACCTTGGCGCCCCAGGAGGGAACTCGTGGTTAATTGAGCATGAAGAAATGAAGCTAGGGAAGCGGATGGTGCTCAGAGTAGGGAACGCCTAGTCACACCGCAACATTTACGTGCCTGACAGAGAGGAGGCAATAAATGCTTCGTTCATATCGGTTCAGGTATTACTTAGGTATTACATCCCCCAGCCAGTTGAATATTCCAATTCCAGTCCAATACAGGGGATGCAAGATGATAATACCGAATAGAAGCATGGTCGTGGGCTACCTTCAGACAGACTCTTCTGCACGGTCATGGTATAACGAGAAGTGTTTCAGAAGACTGAGTTAGCAAGAAAATTGCGTGACTAGCAATATACGATCATCAATCTTTCGTGCACCTTAGGAGGTACGCTAGACTTATCTGATCCCATTTGAGTATAATGGCGTGTGAGAGATCAAACGTAGTATATTCATATCATTGCTAAAATTCTGGAGCTTTTTTTTGCAGGTTTATTCTGCACCGCGACAGAAACTATTTCTCACGACACTTGTCACGCAGAACTAGGCCAGCCAGACTATGGCGCTCAATGTGAGTGGGGTAAATTGCTGTCGGGTTGATGTGAAATTCGTGTAACCCACGAAGGCTACTAGTGCACTAAATGAAGAGGGGGAAGCGCAGTATAGTAGCACATACAATAATAGTACATTTCCAATTTCAAGAAGAATAAACAGAAACCCATAACGAAGTGTGATTAAACGAGGTCAAAGCATAGAGAGCAGAGAACGCAGAAGGATAATGCGATCATTTAATGGTGCTATTTAATAGTACTTGATGGGTGACAAAGAAGTTTCAGGTGCTCACCCCGCTGTTTGGTGATCACGTTCTTGATATGAGGGGAGCAAGATTGAATGCTCACCGTAGGAAGGATTTGATTGGTGGCGAACCGACGCTTGTAGATCACCCCACAGCATTTGGTACGAGAGGCGCCGAAGCTCCCGGTCTTGGACTATACGCTGGATATACAGATCGCCAACGTCCTGAGGGGGATAGTAGTAGGAATCCAGAGTAGGCTCGGAAGTTTGTCCTCCTCTGGGAATAGGGAGAGCCAGGGCATCCTCTTCACACTGTATAGCCCGTCCCCCTGCAGTCTTAGGCGGATGCTGTTCTCTACTATATAGCTGCTGGGGGTCTGAGGCAGGTATAGAGGTGCTGTACGACATGACTTGATGCGATGATTGGCGTGTAGTGGTCCTATTATCGTCGAATTCTCCCAAGAGGTCATGTTCCTAATTGCAAGAATTGAGTAAGAGTCTTTGTTCCTCTGAATAGGGTACTACCCACTATTAATGCATGGTTTTCCGATCTACTCACCAAGGTTGAAGCTAGTAGACTTTGACCATTCAAGTGCTGATGAACTCCCCGGTGCGGTTCTTCTTGCACAGTCCCAAGTCCAGCTGCAGGGCTTGAATTTCTGCAATAACCCTTGCATGTCGGGCAATGATTATAAATGTAGATGTAGTTATTTCCGTGGAATTGTAGGAAGTGGGCATTGCTGATTTCAAAATCATGGGCCCGAGAGAAGTAATGGGACGACATTGTTTTATAACCTAGGTAGTGACGAGATTTTCTCAATTCAGAATGGAGCTGAGGGGATTCGACCTGCTCACCCTATCGTACAGTGATGACTTTAGAAAAATCACGTATTTGTGGCAACCACCGGGAGCAAGCTACTTCAGCCTGTGAATATAGATTAGTAGAAAGCTTCAAGGAGAATACCAACATGTTGCGACAGGACTTACCGGTCTATAGTAATGGCACCGGGATCGAGAATGTGGAAGTCGATACCAGTGAGTGTTGATACTATCTGAGCGTAAACATGAGAAGATCACCACGGACGACGGACGTCTTTTAAAAGACTAGGAAGAAATAACAGTAGTCCTCTGTCAGTTTCGCCGCTCAAATCCGGTGTGCTCGGGTATCGCTTTGAGATTGGGGGCGGATCGCATGGGCCAAGAATATTAGCCAGCAGATCTCAAATCCTGATACAAGCTGATGGAGGATTCGAGAAGAGAGATGGGCGAGGACGAAGGAAATCGAAGAGGAAGGGGAACAGGGCGGCTCGCGGTAGAAGGGTGCAGAACTGGCGATGACTGCGTCCAATACAGGTTGGGTCTGAGTTTATGATATGTGAGAGTGATCGACGGATAGACAGGCCTGAGTAAAGTCCTGAATAGGATGACAAGTGACTGAGTAAGGAAAATGAACGGTTAATTCGGACTCGGCACATTGCCAGCTAAAAAAAGACGCCGGTTCCATGTTCCATACCGAAAACCCGTCAGAATGAAATAGCAAGGTATTCCCATTGGGTAAGCAGTCTCTGCCTAAGAGAATGTTTGGTGCGGTTACTCAAACAATGGGAGTTGTTGCGTCGCTCTAATCCTCCTTCTAAGCTCTGAAAATGTCGGGTTTGAGTTATGATCCAAGCCATCGGATTGGCACCAGTGATACTCACCTCACTGAGTTGGCTGATGTACTCTGATTTCTGCAAAAAGGATGACCCAACCCACGAAACCGATCCGGCCCCTTTCTTGCCGTTTTGGTCGTTCAATTGAATAGCCGTGTATTGCTATCTCGTGGCTCGACTAGAGGGGATGAGCCAGCCTGAATCTTGATGAACCCTTAGCTCATCCATGGGACACGCCCTTCTGAATGCCGCTCAACCCCTTCAGGATGAGCTGAGGTGACCAAGGATGTTTGCATGATATAACTGGCGCATTACTAGCTGCCAGAAACCAGACTTTGCGGCCCTGGGGCCTGGAATCTGCGGTGCAGGATTGAAGAATCGAACAAGGCATCTCGGCCACAAAGTCCGTCATTCTTCGGAATTTGATTCCTGATTAGGGGTCACGGTGTGACAACCTGCCTGATCGATCAACAAATGATCCTCTGGTTATGCTGACATGTTGGATTGTCAATCTCGAGGGGTGTGGTGCTATCGCACGCATTGTTGCCTAGTACTCAGACCATGCAGTGTTTTTGCTTGATGTAATGTCACAGAGTGGCTTAAGGCAGGTCAAATTCAATGTTAGTATTCAATAACCTGTCACCGTTATAGTGATTGTGAGCTGCGAATCAAAGTCTGTATGTTATTACACACGCCGTGCGACGCTGTCATTTCTTTGCGTCTCTGGCGCATTTGAGCTCTGGGTAATCGACTAGCATGTGCTGAGCGGACCCGATACATGCGTGGCAACGATGCCGACCTGAAGTCGAAGTTTTCAAGCACGAAAGGTATCATGGCGGAGGGCTGATTTCACATTTTACCGCAAACCCGCCGAGTAGCTGGATGGGCTCAGCCAAAGCTTTCTTTCCTCGTTGAGTCCACTCAGGGATAATTTTCATTCCGGTCATCTATCTCGTATCTGGGGCAAATCATTAGACTGACAATCTGTAGGCTCTTGCCTAATTGCAGTACTTCAACAAAGTGGACGATATTGGTTTTGGCATAAAACTCTCACTCAGAACGGAAACATTTTTAGCGCCTGACCGGCAAGCATGTCAAAGTCTTGGATCCGCAGCGAGCCTTTTAATAAACCAAACAAAGCCCCGTTGGTGATGCTTCCTGACTCGAGAGAAGAGCACACAGCTCCACATGCTCATTTCCATCCTGCCTTGAGAACTCGACGACCGGACTATTACTGTTTCACAGTCCCTGTAATCTACCAATTCAAACCGCATTCAAGCCACCTTGCACCGTTCGTCGAAGCTAGAAGTTGGCTCTCAACCCCTTTCGCTTGATTGCAGTGCTTCGACCAAAAAATGGACGATACCTATTCTTGCGTCATGTTCTCACAAAGCTTCATTGGTGGTATCTCGTAAGTCAAGAGAAGAGCCAGGAGAATCATTCAGCTCTACATAGTTATCGTGTCGGTCCTGACCTTGAAACCTGAACTATTATTGTTTGAAGGCTCCCATAACATACCAGTTTGAAGCCACCTCCATTCCCATGGCATTGACGGGTTAATTATCTTGGCAGCAGCGGTAGTGACGATGACGATGCAATTCTCGAGGTCTGAAGGTTTCGCGATGCAAATGGCCGGATGATCAGAGCTCGTGCATTGTTGGCGCCGAGTACTATACACAGTCAGTTGTGATAAATTCTGGTGAGGTCGAGGACTGATTGAAGGACGAATAGACAAGAAAGATCGCCGAGACTTGAAGCTCTAAAGAAGATGACGAGTGACGAAATAACGAACGATGAATTCAAGCGCAGCTGATTGCTAGCTTCCATGTTTCATACCAATACCCGTCAGATCCTGAAATAGCACTACCTTGATTGATTCGCCTCTGTCATGCGGCTGACAAAATTTGCACAACTTGTATTTGAGCCGAGTTTCAATAGTTTTATCCGATGTAAGCTTTCTAGGAATTCATGTTCCGTCAGGGAATTGAAAAAAGGCTGCTTCACCTTCCTATCAATCAACCCGGTCGCATGATATACGAGCGGATAGCCTCGCTCTACTGTTGGTGACTAGTAAGGAACCAATACCTCAGATGTATTGCAACCGAGGCATTGATCGCATGTCTAAACACCGTTGAGTCAAGCAATGGGGAAAGCCGATTTTTGCTTAGTGCGCTATTCCATTGAGTAGAACCCACCACGCCGTTTTCCATTTCCACAACTTCCGACCCAAACTTCTCTTTGGACCCAATTCATGAAGAAGACATCAACAGTCAAACCGCTGAAAAGGCAGGTGCGCACAAGTTGATGATCGCATCATCGCTACATCAGTAGATATACCCTATCAGGGAACGATTAGCAGGGCCATCACTTCATTGACCACAACAACAGGGTGGAGTGTCGTGGGGCGTGTATGAAGCAGGAAAAAAGGGCAGGGAGAAAAGAGTGGAGTGGCAAAGAGTACCAAGGGGAACAAAATACTTACGTCGGAGTTTCGTGTCGAACATAGGATTTCATGTTGAACATCAGACTACCTGGCCGTCTTCAGGTTCTATTCACTCAACGCAAGTTGTGTTGCGGGTAACATGTACTAGTCCAACCGCATCTATGATATCTTCAGGGAATGAGAGCACCGCGATGGACGAGAGGTTCAAACCCCTGCTAAAGTTCCGGAGATTGACACTTACAAAAGGAGATACTGGAAACGATGTCGTCCGCGGGGAACAAGTGACCTGATTTGACATCACAACGCAAAAACAGAGCTGGGAACCCCAGTTAGCCAGGGACCCCTCCTAGACCCACCTCGATCACGACTACAGTCGCTGATCTGGATCAATGAATTACTGTATCTTGGAACCTTCCTCATGTATGTATCATGAAATAGCTGTTAGCATATTAGCACAGTATAAGGGGATAACCTAGATGAACGAGGATATTCAGCTCAGAGACAGATAATCAAGATTGACCAGGAGGCTAAACGGATTACCAAGATGAGCCAGATAAAGATCTAATATTTAAAGACGGAGAAGGGCCTGTATACTGTGACAAAGAGAAACCCGCGTTCAACAACAGAACACGTTCTGCCAACCTAGAGCTTTTGCCAAGGCAGGGAGTGATATAGCTAATGGGATGGATATGATTATAGGATATTTGGGATGGATGCTTGACAATGAGAACAATGGACTCGAAAGCTTGCTCAATTTTGTAGATACAGCAGTAAGCATGTCACTTGAAGCTTGAAGCCTCGCATGAATCATCAGAATTGGATTTTGGGATCACAAAATTTGACATCTATGATATAGCCAACGATAGCTGATCGTTACATCATACAACGGATTCCATGAACTCGATGTGTCAATGCAAGACTGCTATAATGAAAAAAGAATAAAATGAGACCACGAAATCGAAAGCAGTCGGGGACAGCGGAGAAAGCAAGGCGACATAGAAGGCACAGATAACTTGATAGCAACTACTCAGTAGGATATTCCACTCTCCGGGTCTCTTCTTCTATGACATTGAATGAGGTGGACGGGTGGGGTTCTGGGAGAATGTTAGTGTCTGGCTACACTGGATTATTTGGGCCCTGAACACTTGCTTCTCCCCATAGCATATGATAGGAAAGCTGTCGAAGCTAGTCTCGGTGAACCCATCCTCTCACGTTCGGGGGATGTACCCTTTTTGGGTACTAGAACGTGAGAGTCTGGGATCCCACCAACGAAAAATCCAGACCTTTGCTTTCGCAATTTTCCCGAGTCTCATGTAAGCATTAGTAAGCATCAAACAGAGGTTTTCGGCGCGTCGCGTCGCACCCAATTAGCCTTATCACCTCAGTGCACTGCTCGATAAGCACATCAACTCATAGATCTACGCTATCGCATGTCCTTCTCATCACAGAATACAGAATGGCATTACACAGTGCTTGGATTGGACCCTGATACCGATATCGATGAGCCTGAAGCCATTGAGTCCTCCCCTCTTCACAAGACTTCAGAACCAGCAAGCTCTCC